>JAAAKQ030311314.1:0-10020 GCA_010016005.3 Zanna intricata
CACACACTGATGTCAGAATGGCGGCGCTACCCCAACTACTTCTCCCGCTACGCATAAACGGCGGTTACTTTGTGGACGACCCTCGTATATATAAACATTTTTTCTTTATTATAACCTAGATAGATATCAAACATTCAAACAACATATAAACATATTCAAACATATCAAACATTGAGAGATCAAAACTTTGGGTGAGAATAATTTATATAACACAGATTTATTGTTACAGAAATTTATTACTATTATAAATGCCTATTTATCACAATAATTAAAAATGATATAGAAATAATAAATTTGGGGGTTGAGTATATTTACGTGTACATATTATATATATAGATAATATATATATATATCGTATATATATTATATTGATAAAATCTGGTTTACTCTTATTTAGTTTATAACAGATGAAGAACTGATAATTATCTTTGTATCAGTTCATAAAATTTAATCAATAAAACTATGATCAGTAGGTGTACATCACGTAGATGATAGCAGGCTATAAAAAAAAACCTGATGTGACACCACATGACTTCCTTTTCCTTGTACGGCTATTAAATTACATAAACACATTTTTTTTTAAAATTAAAATTATATTAATAACTACTGATATTTTTTCAATATATATATATATATATATATATATTTTTTTTTTTTTTTATTGTTATTATTGAATTATTATTTATCGTAAAAATTTTTTTACAATCAGTGGTTAATTATTATTAAATCAATAAATCTAAATTAAAGAAATAAATAAAAAATAAAGAAATTTGATTCGAACCGATGTTTCTTCTCCTTGTATGATCAAACTATTTCATTAATTAAAATTTTATTTGGCTATAACTCTGGATCGAGTGAAAATAACTACCATTTATTATACAACGTTGAAAAGCTTTCAATGAGAGGTTATTATTTCAGTTAAGAAAAAATCCAAAATCCAATTTATTTTTTGAATTTCGGGCTTTTTTGGACACTTTAGGTTCAGTCGATTGCGATAAAAAAGGGGAGGTGCACAACTAGATGTTACTACAGTCCTAAATCCAAAATTTTAAACCCCCAGCTAATCTTTTTTTATTTATATGAGATAAATAAGTAGATTATTTACTTACTAAATTGAAACAAAAACAATTCTCTATGTTAAAAAAAATGTATAAATTTTTATTTATCTTTTAAAATAAATTTGTTACATTAGATAAAATTTTTATTTACTTCAGTTTAATCTCATTTTATTTACTTTTATTATTTGAACTTAAAAAATTTACTTACTACCTATTAAACTTAATTAAAACTTACTAAATTTAATAATTTTAAAAATCAAAAATTATTCCGCACCATTTTGAGTTCAGACATTGTAGCACCTTTACATATTATTCTTGTCTTAAGGATACCTTTAAAATGATGTACCACACAAAAGATATCACTTCTTAAAATATTTGAGTTGCAACTCCTAGGCCACCCACCAAGAAGTAATTGAAATTCTATTTCTTGTCAAAAGGTAAGGCAGTTGACCGTTAACTTATCCTGAAAGTTTCAGTATTCTATCTTAACGGTTTTAAAGTTGTTGAGGGGGTTTCCATTTTTTGACTCGCTTTGTGTAATGTGTGATTTGTGTATATATATATATATTTATATATATGTGTGTGTGTGTGTGTGTGTATGTGTGTGTGTGTGTGTGTGTGCGTGTGTGTGTGCGTGTGTGTGTGTGTGTGTGTGTGTTTGTGTGTTATATGAAAGAATGGTAGGGGATGAGACAAGCTGTCGGTAGGTGTATTGGAAACGACAGTGAAGATTGATCCTTGAGTAAAACAAAACAAAGGGAATCTCATTCGAAGCCTAGAAGACCTACTAATTAACTGTGCGGTCTTTATCTATTAATTGAAACTATATTTCATTTGTCCATTTTGATGGTCCATCGAAATAGTCTTCTGTTTACCAATTTTCACCATTCACCTTTATTATCTTATCCTTTATTTTAACCATATTTCAAACTATTCTCTTTCTATCTTACTTTCTATTACTTCATCTGTTTATCATTACAATTTTTTTTAATATTCTTTATTTTATATAACTTAAGTTTTGTGAGTTAAAAGTATGGAACTATATATACATACCAAGAATTATATTTTACAATTTATCAATTTTATGTAATTTTAAGTAAATTATTGTACTGGTTTGATCTTAAATTTAAACTAGGTTACATCGGTCAGCTTGATTGCCTATAAGTTTATATGTGAATTGTTGTTTATATAAAATAACAAAAAAAAATAAAAAATAAAAATATATATACAGTCTTAAATTCTCATGTATTTAATTGGAATTCCATATAATTAAAATATGATGTAAAATCATCATATTTTACATCAATATGATGATAGGTACATCATCATATTTTACTTTGTTCACTTGTTAAATTGTTAAAACAATGAAGGGCAACTAAAACGTTTGTACTATTGGCTTCCATACAAGTAAACAGACTTTTTTTATCTGTTAGACTGTTAAATAAGAACACTAAATTTGCGACCACTGATTAAAAAAAAAAAGATTGGTACTATTATCGAATACCTACGTATTATTTCCTTCAAATCTCCATCATTTCCTTCAAATCGGTAGCTTTTTTGAACGAATTTCTTTAATAAACGTTATTTTACATGAAACTGCATTATTGTAAATCAAAGACCACGGAAAATTTACTTAATACCTGCTATACAGTGACTCCCGGCGGCCAGGTTTCCCAAACTGCATCGAGTAATTTCGGAAACAGTTTCGGGGATAGGGGTCCCGTACTATACGACGCTACATGAATTCGACGTAGAAGGATTCCACATTAAGCCTGGCAATTCCCCTTTGCTTCAATGATATGAGATCCTATTGAAATTTTTAAGACGTTAATTAAGGGTCATTAAGGGTTTATGATTTTTACATGAAAAATCGAATAAAATATGTTCCAAAATAGTTTTATTGTCTACAACAAAACTTACAGAGAATTTAATTTTGAACAGGATGGTGCTGCTCTAACTTATTTAAATTTTTGTATCTGGCGATGGATGAAAGATGTTGAGTAGAAAACAAAAATACATTCTCTTGAAGAATTAATTGTCTACTTTATGAAGGCGACTGAGGAACTTCAGGACCCTAAAGAATTAAAAGAGCAACAAAAATAGTACAGAAGCGTGCCGATAAATTTATTGAAAATGGCAGACGCATTTTAAACATTTATTATTTATTCACGCTGGACTACTGTATTGTTTCTATATAAAATTCGAATTTTTCAAACTGTTCTTTGTTTTATTTACTTATCTTAGACCATTTTGTTTACTATTATATTCTCTATAAGTTTTATTTAAAAGTTTTATGTGTTTATTACTCATTTAACAAATTTATTGTCAAACATAAAAACAATGTTTTTTACCACAGATTTCTCAGAACTTCTGCAGGTATGGTTTTGGGACTTATTTTATTCCATTTCCAGGTAAAAAAAAAAACAATAGAAATAACTAATTCTTTATTAACGTCATACAATTTTCAGTAGGTCCTCATTTCACCGGATTAGCTGAAGTTCGAGCAAAATTCTTCACTAGCTGTAACTCCTAAACGAAGCATTTTAAAACATATGTTTATATGTAATTTTTCCACTTTTTTCACGAGTAGAATAAATTATGAAAGTCCCGGGAGAACTTAGTTATTCACTTTGAACATATCTATCACCAAGTATATTAATTAGTAACGCTTTGTAAATAATAACAGAAACTTTTTTATTTTTTTGATACATCTTAATTCAAATTAAAAATAAACATTTCACTGATAGGGTCATCGTCACTTTAAATACGCAAAATAATTTAGTACATTTTAAAATAAATTAAATACAAATCGAAGGTATTTATACAGTAACCACGGGTCAACGACCAATAACAATTACTTTTGTGAATGAATTTTGTAGCATGTGAAAAATACCCTGTCTGACTAGAATATGAAATATGAATCTCCGGATTAAAATCAAAGCGCTATCGCTCCGCCGACCTTCAAGGCCAAGGTATTATAATTTTTTTTTTCTTATTTCCCAGGTATTAAAAGAGTACAAAATTTAAATATGTACTTTTAATGATTGACTTATAATCAATAAATTACAGAAATTTTAACACATGTTAAGCAATTTTTTTTTAATTAAAAAAAAAAATAATGAAATCATGATGTGAGTGTCCAAATGCTTATTTTATCACCTTTATTAAAAAGAAATTATTTTCTAAAAAAAGACATCACAAAAAAAGTGTTTTCGAGCTAAATATGCAATAATCATCTATAAGTTGCATCAATTTTTATAAAAAAATTCTAACAGTTTATTTTAATTTTCCAAACACGAATATCTGAATTAACTAAATCCGCTAACATTTTAATTTAGACGATCCATAAAATCAAGATTTGTTGAAACCATACTAAATACAGATTGTAGAATACAGGAAATTAAATATAAGGTTCCGTAAACAATTTTGTACGGAAAAAATAATTATAAATATAGAAATACAATAGATTATTTTTTTAAATTTATTATTCCAGGAGTTGATTTCAGATAATTTTGTAAAATCGACTGCGATCTCAGGTTTACCTATACAAGTATAAAGATATATACAAGAGTCATTCAATACTTAACGTCACAAATATCTGTGAAGGCAAAACATTTGGTAAAAGGGTTTTGGTAAAAGACATTTAGGCATTTGGTAAAAAACATTCAGAACAGTAATTAATAAGATTTTGAAGTTAACACAAAATTCAATGATGACTTTTAATCACCTTTTTGAGTAAAATTCTTTTTTTTATAACCTCAAAATCTTATTTTATTATGGCAAGTCCTCTTGAAGTTTACGAATTGGTTGAAAAGTTTGCAGTGATCCTTTTTTTCTGTTTTTCAATGATAAAAACCGATTAATCGGAAAATGGTAAATCAGTTAAACCGGGTTCTCTCGTTTTTTTTTTTTTGTTTCTATCATATGACCAAACGAAACAGAAAAAGTTGTATGAACGATAAATCGTTTAAAAGTGGAAATAAAAATTTAAATGAAGTCGAACTTCAGTGACTAACAAGCATCTTTCTGACGTCCGATTGAGGTTTTAATTCCTTTGCTTTAAATTCGTTAACTCCCTCATCCAAAAACCGGCGGATTACAGTTGAGAATATAGCTGAAAAATTTTAAGTAAGTGCTGGTACTTTGTTACTGACAAACTCAAACAATACTGTAAAACAAGCGTAAGATGGGTTCCAAGAGAGTCGACATATCACCATAAGAAGACAAGACTTTGCATGTGCACAAAGCTGAAACAACGGTATTTGTAGGAAGGTGATACTTTCATGCACAGTATTTTAACTTGTTATGAGATACGGTTTCGTAATTAAAATCCAAATAAAAAAGACAGAACATTGAGTGAAAACGCGAGTTCACCTTTAAAAAAAATTCCGAATTCGACCATCAACAGGAAAAATGATGATTATACTCTTTTGAGACACTAAGTCCCGCTTTTTATCAATTTTTAGAAGATTAGAGAACGATAAACAGCGCATACTATTGTGACATGCTTATCAACAAATCGAAGCCACCGGTGTTTAAAAAAACGTCCTGAATTTCAGAGCAAAGACATTATTCTTCTTCAAGATAACACCCGGCCTCATACAGATCAGGTAACTAGATAAACCATCGAAAAATTGCATCGAGAATTATTACCTCACAATTTTACATATCTGATTTGATCCCATCGGATTTCCACTTTTTTCTTCTATTCAAGGAGGAACTACGACGTAGAAGTTTAATGGCAATGACCAGTCAAAGAAAAAGTGTTAAATTGGCTCCGACATTAACACAAAGGTTTCTTTGCAGTAGGCTTAAATGAGCTGGTTCAGAGATGAAGAAATTGTGTTAATATTGTTGGAAATTGAAAAAATGTCGTACTGATTAAATAAACCGTTTTAGCTTCGTAATTTGTGCCTTTTAATTACTATTTTTTTTTAATAATAACATTAAAATAATTGTAGGTTTGTAGAATAACTTAAAAATTTAATAATATTACGCAATATTTCTGCGACGTATTTCAACAAATGCCAGGGGAATATAATATTATTATAGAATCCTATTATGTTATTGTATTTTTTTTTTAAAAAACATCTTCCTTTTTGCAAGATGTAGACATTGTGTAAGGAAATCAGTTTACTTTTATAGTTCTGTGGGAGAAAGCTTTTCTCAAACTATAATTGATTTTGCTTCTTTTTGATGATTAATTTTTTTTATATTTGCGTAGTTCTTCGCAAAAAAATTGTATTCAGTTATTGCAGATTATTATAAATAAATGCGACCTTTTTAAACATCAACTTTATGTTAAAAATTACAAATACAGTTATTGTAGGAGATGTGAGTGACAAGTCACTCAATAAAAATTTAAATATATCCAATAATAATGTAACTAGATAAAACAAGGAGCAATTTACTGGTTTTTTCCTCCCCGATCCGAATATAATACTGGATATTAATTCGCCAACTCGGTTGAAATTCACATGATATTCAGACCTACAACTTACACTTAGAGCAACAATGAGCAACATTTCAACTTTCTATATAACAATATCATTACTCTCAGTGAAAGCAGCTCTGACCGATGCCTCATGAACCTGCTCATAAGCAATACTGAAACAGATAGTATATAAAGCAATAAGTTAATGTCACTATTTTGTTGTAAAACAATCCTTTATACTGTATTATTTAAACTGAGGACAGAAAAACATGTCTACTATTGATTTAAAATACGATTGTAAATAGATAAAAAACAATGAATGGTGAAGTATTTAGATTTTATTATTCCTTCTTGTGTATCAATGTTTGTGATAAACGACATAAAATAAAATGGATTGTTTTTAATTCCCACTAACAGTAACCGGTTTCAATTTTGTATTTGTATTTTTTTTTTCAAAACAACAACAAAAAAAGCTACTCTGGCGCTGAGCCATCTAATTCTGTCTCGTATTCCATCTGCCTTATATAATTTTATCTCGTATTCCAGCAATAGTTGTATCTACTATAAAAAAAAACTTTTTGATTTGCCTGTACAAAGCTTCTTGCTTCGGGCTAACTTGATGAGATCACTTTAATAACAGCATTGACGGTCAACTCATTTGTTTCACTGTCATAGTTTTCCTATACCAATCCTATTCCTTTCCGTTGGTGTAATTTTTCCCCGCCTTCACCTCAAACTCTCTTTTTTTCTATCAGTTTATTACTTTCTCTCTCTTTCTTACATACACACACTTAAACACACTGAACCATTTTTTTAATTTTTTTTTCCCATGACAGTTCTTCAATCTAGAAGACTGTCTGGCTGTCTTAAAAATTGGATCGAGTCGTGATGCCTTTGTAAAACTCTAATGCCGCCACTTAATGAAATTTCTTAGAGCACCTAGTTTAACCGATTTGTGGCACAATGAATATAAATGACTAAAGTAGTGTTCACTCATTATATTCATTCACTATATGTAACACAAGATCTATATAAATGTTATATATATGTCAATTAATGATATTTTTTTTAATATAAAACAAAACAGCGTTAAATAATTTCATTACATTAAATCCGTTTCTTTTTTAATTATACATTTTTATGAATTACCTAGAAGGATAATTTCCAATAAAGAACAATCTCCCAATTCCAAAAAAGAAATACAAAAATTTGTTTAAATATTTATTATATGACTTAATTCTTAAAAAATTATTAGTGTTAAAAAAAAAATTATATTTTTTATTTTCCCTTGTAAATTTGTTAAAATTGCATTTTACGTGAATAAATTTTATAAACATGTATTTAAAGAGGTTGGAGATCCTACAGAAATGTTTAAAAATTATTAATTTTTTAAATATTGCTTTATTTAATTTTCCTATAGAATAATATTTTTTTTTTAAATGCATCTTTAGTATGTAATTCAGAGAATAAAAATTAAGAAAATAAAAAATAAATATATATTACATAAGTCTATATATATAAGAATAGTCACTTCCGAATAAATCATAATTAACGCCCAGAAAAAACTGCTGATGATAAATTAATGAAAATTATTTACACGTTCTTCTTATGGTGAAACTGCATACTAGGAAGTATTATTTTTTTAAATTTTTTAATTTTGTTTTTAAGTTCTAAAATAGAGAAATATTTAACAATTTGATATTTTTTATATCTTATGTAACATTGATATTTTTAATTCTTTAGGAACAAATTAACGTAAAAAATGATTTTAGATTAGTGTAAGTTTCACGTGAATATCTAAAAACCAATTTCTAGATTTTTTTTTTTTTTAATTAAATCTAGAAAGCGGTGAAGACACACTAAAAATTTTGAAAGATAATTGCAAATTTTCCTCATTTCCGACTATACTAAACGTGATTCCGACTATACTAAACGTGATATTCACTTGATTTGGGCTTGCAAATACTCTTCAGATATGAATCTAAAAACAATTTTAAGAATTAAAATGTTCTTTTACGTTTACCATTTAATGTTACCGCTACTGAATCAATCATGAGATTTGTTAACATTGTGAGGATAATATAAGTTTGAAATTCTGACTGTAAATGACAGTTCTGACTCGCACATCTTGAGCAAAGCTGCGACGAGAAATATAAAAACCAATTAGTAGGTTCTGTTCTGGCCAAACCGTCGCTCTGAGAAATTACAATACACTGATCATTTTTATAAATTTAACAGGTTTCAATTTTTACTTCTAATTATTATTCTCAAGAGGAGTTCAATGAACAAAGGGGGTGATCAGAGCTCTCTAGACTGACGGGAAGGATGATTGAAGCGAGCCCTGACCAGCTAAATATCACCTGACCGGGACGGGAAAGACAAGTTACTGTACAGCGCGAACGAAGCCGCGATGAGGATGCTAATATTTATATATAGATAAAAAAAGCTGGCAAAGTATTACATGATATTCCCTGGCTACACCAGTCAACTCATATAATACCTTGTTTGAAAATTTTTTTTCGGGTTATTTATGTATGCATTATAATTAACAAATTTTCTTTGAGTTTTCTCTAAAATTTCTGAATCGAAATCGGTTTTTTCCCCATCCCTTTAACGAATTTTGAAAAAAATTAATATGATCAATACTCCATATATAGAAATATTTGAGTCAGATTTAAAGAATATCACTTTGGTCAATCCTGAATTAAACGGTCAAAAATGTGTGACTTAAACTTATTCGCACTCATGCTCATGATTTTTGGTCTACATAATTAAATAGTTAGATACTAAAACATAAAGGTTTGCAAAGAAAATCCGATGCCCTAGTTTTGATATTATTATCATACTTTTCCCTTTAATCTATTCAAGAAAAATCCGCCGGGAAAATATTATGCATAAGGAGGTCGAAGTCATTGATGACAATTTAAAAAACAAAGCTTTTTAAATTTTGTAATATTTTGATAACTGTTAAAACCAATAAATTGATTCTGAATGATTTTACAAAAATAAGTTCGACTCATCAAGAACGATAACTGAGCATACGAGTATAAATAATGTGACATACATCGACAAAACTGATTCATTTATACTTTATAAAATGCTAAACTATTTTCTTTAAAATCGAAAAGTTATACAACGACCAAACTTTAATAATGTTTATATACATTGTTGCCTAATTATACTTAAGTATAAACAACAAACTACTTATTAGTACTAAATACAGTAGACGATATCGTTATCGTCTACGAGATATCGTTAAGTAATTTTTAATAATTAAATTGTCGTGGCTTGACACAATCAAATAAATTACCAAAGTCTAGACCAATGAATTTTTTTTTATTGATATACTAACGCAATATTATACTTTTTTATTATCGGTTAAATAAACTATAAAAATTTATTTACATTAACCTATGTATTAAAGAACTACTAAAAGGAACGCAGAATTACCAAAGATGGACGAAGCAGGAGCGATATAAAATGCCGAATAGCACAGGCGAAACGAGCTTTCAGTCAGAAATATAATCT
>JAAAKQ030311336.1:0-10020 GCA_010016005.3 Zanna intricata
AATGGCTGAAACTTTGGTGAGTAACTGTCAACAGATGAACAACAAAATTCGAGTGCTGCTATCTTCATGTTGAGGTCAGAAACTTTTCAGACCACCCTCGTACACTTAATCCTAGTATTCAGACCTCACCCAACAACAAACCTGTTATTATTATATCAACTAAGAAACAAGGCAGTAATTTATGAAGTGACTATTTGTTTACAAATGATGACAAGTTAAATATTTATTCTCAATCTACACACATACACACACCAGGTAAGGGATTTTTACTTAAAAAAAATAAAGAAAAAAGAAAAGGAAAATGTCTTTTGTAAACTATAAAAACATCATGATTTACTAATCTATTTTATTTAAAATAACACTACAGATAAATAAGAAAGGTATAAAAAAAAGTATTGTATTTTTCTCACCACATCTTTGATCAATTTATTTTTTTCTACTTCTAAATTATAACTAGCATTCAATTCATTGTAAAGTTTCACCACTTCATTATAAGCAGACGTTTTTTTTTCAAGAGCAGCTCTCAATGTTGCATTATGCTGAGACATTTCATCCAGTTGTTTTTCATGTTCACTGCACTGTTAAAGAAAAAAATTGAAAGCATTGAACTACTACCCCAGAGAACCATTGATTAGAAATATAATCTCAACATGAATATTCTGCTAAATTTTTTCTTTTGTTTTCAATAACTTATGAATTAAAATTATCATTAATCTCAGTAATTAGCAGATATTCATAGAAAATTCTTAAATCTATAAAAAAAAAGTACCTTTAAGTCTTTCATCATCATTCAAGTATAAACTACAAAAATTAACCAATAAAAATAGTCATTATTAAAAATAAAAACCATTACTGTCATGTGATTCATTTTCCTTGTGCTGATTTGCTTAAGATTTTATGATGAAAAGATATCCGACTATCTAGCAGGCTTCCCACCAGTTAGTACGATTTTTTTTTGCAACCCACTACAAGGAAAAATTCTTGGACAATTTCAAAGACACAGAACCTCAATAAAGAAACAGCTGCCATCCTAGCTATTGAAGATGTCATACAGAGACAGTATGCAAGACAACATGTATAGGATTACAACTGACCGATAAGACATCTAAGAAATAAGGGGAAAAAAAAGATAAAGAAAGGAGTATAATTAAGACAAGAGAGACTGCTTCTAATCTAGATAGTATAAACTGTGCTAGAAATAATTTTTTTTTAATATTTTTAACACCATTAAACCTATTTTAAATGAATAAATCTTGACATCAAAGTTTTTAAAAGTTTTGGTTATATAACCAAATAAAATTAGTAATAGACTTCTTTTTAGACAGAATTTTACTGGTTAAAATTGGATAAAAAAAACAAATGAGTGTAAATAAAAGCAATTAAAGCAATGTGTAAAAAGTAAAACTAGTATAGAATATTACTGTTTGAAAGTGCTGCTATGAAGAAAAAAAAAGTCATTCACAAATGGAGAAGTGAAAAATCTGCATCTTGATAAAAGCAAGAAAGTATGTTGAAGAAACAATGTAGAGCAAAAGAACATGAACTAAGGCTCTTGAAATGCAGGATTAAGAATAATTCTCTTACAATCTCAATAAATGAAGAAAATGAATGCAGATAAATAACATAGATTGCTAATGTACACAAGCTAAGGCACATTAGCTTTATATCATTAAACACATATGCGTGCGCACACAGACACACTAGCACAGGATGATTTACCAAGTTATGTAGATATTTTGGCAGTTCATTTTAGATGTAAATATAAAGAAAAAAAGTACATATACACAAATCCAGAAACGCTTTGTTAACGAAGTGTTTCGATGGTAAAAAATTCCATCATCTCCAGTGAAATGAAGCCATACAGAATTTCTTGGGATGCAAAAATGTAAGCTATTTGATTGTTTCATATGAAATTCAATTTGACAAATTGAAAAAAATGAGTTCAAGTACTGTAATTTCTGCAGTTTTAGAAAAACAGTGAAAAACTTACTTTTTTATGTTTGATTTGTAATAAGTTAATTAAATTGACAAGAAACAGATAAAACTCTTTAACAAAACTTCTAGGAAATATAATTCTATAATATAATTTTATATAATTCTGAAAGAATAATATAAATAAATAGAAAGTGAATAAAAGTTAAAAAAAGTGGACTCTATTTAGAGCAATACAAAGCTATGTTTAACTTGAAAATAATTTTTAATGTAAAAAATTAATAAAATTTACAAAACATTTTCAAAAATGTTTCTTCAGCGCTCTTTGCTGCACATTTCTGAATTGCTTGTGTTGCTACTTTTAGTTCATTGGGGGTGTTCTTTAACCCTGCACAGAATGGGGAAGTGACGTCTCTCAGCAGTATGAGCAAGTGACTTCTATTAGGTATTTACTTTTAACTTATAAATATTACACTTCATCTAACCCCATACACAAAAATCCATTGGCGTAAGATCTGGTTGGTGATCTATGTAGCCAGGATTGTGAACCACTTCAACCAATCCATTTATCTGGAAATTGCAGATTTAAGTAGGTGGAAAGAATACGAGTGAAATTTGGACATATGCACTCATGTTGAAAATACATCTGGCATCATATTGCAAGAAGAACATCCTCAAGTTACGGCTGTTATTATCTAAGAAACTGTAAGTATGCCTTATCTTTAAGCGTCCTTAGAAAATAAACAGTCCACTCAACTGATTTTGAATATCCCACACCATACATTAATGGAAAATTGCTGTTGAAAGTTACATTCCACCATTGTATTGGTGTTCAATTCTGTCCATAGTGTTAGTTTCTCATGTTTATGTATCACAAGTGAACTGTGAGTCAATGATAAATAAAATGTGTTTAAAGAGTTGTCAATGAGTATTTAACCTATTGCAGAATGCCAAGGGAAGGGCAGGGTCTTCTGGATGTAGACATACTTTTTGTTTATGAGATGGATAAAGGTTGTTATTTTTAAGTGTCCTCCATACTTTAGTTTGTGAAACTCAACCAGTTAGAAAGATGTCTTTTACTGACACTGGAACTATACTAAACAGCAACAATAATACTTTTATCAACATTAACATCACGCTGGAGAAAATTCATAAGGGATACAATTACTTTTAGGAAGAGATCCTGTTTCTCATAACTTACAAAATGCTGCGCTAATAATTGTTGGATATGAAATCCTACGATTAGGATAACATTGATATTCTTTAACAGGGTCCACAGTACTGCCTTCACACACCTTAAATAAATACTGTATTGCCATAATTCCTCATTCAAAAATAAGTATGGCATTATTACTTCAATAATCAGCCTGATTCAAAATGGCTGTGCAGTACATCTCTTGTCTGCTTGTACTAATTGGAAAATTGCACTGATGAACTGAAACTCTACTCTAAGCTTACAAAACAACACAATTACAATTATAAAAAAGTTAATTGTTGGACAGCTGTTATTGTATGGCCAACTTATGAAATATAAATGTCTCAAAAAACAAATTATTTCTTATTTTAATTTTATTTAAACAAAACTCATAGTTTTTTTAACAGAAATTAAATACACAGTTACAATTGTAACTGTATTAATTTGATCGTAATATTAATTTGTTAATATATGTGTGTGTATTATTTACCTTACCTATATATATATATATATATATATATATATATATATATAGGTAAGGTAAATAATATATATATATATATATACATAATTACCTTATTATTTTATATATTACTTCTTTTAAATAATTTTCATAAGAAAATGCTTTATCAAAATATTATCAGACTGAATACTATGCTATAAAAACAAACATAAGGCAATGATGACAAAAAAAAAACGCAGTTCTGCGCAAGGAAACTAACTTTTTATTATTTGAAAACCTATTTTTTAACTTGCCCCACCCAAATTTTTTCGACCTTAAATTGAGTTCAAGAACTCAATCAAACTTCAACAAATTTTCAAATGCACAACTTCAGATATGCTACAATTTATCTACTAAATTTCAATGAAATTGATCGAGTAGTTTTGAAGATTTTCAAACCATAAAATTATATACATAGCCCTATAAATAAATTCATACGGAAACCGCAATTTATACTGAATTCAGTTAGCTTACACAGTGAATAAACAAACATTGTCTTTATGTGAGTGAAATTGCCATGATTCTACAGAGTCAAATCCCTTGCATCAAAGCCAATTCATAACGTGGCCATATCTAAATAAAACACTATAATCATTATATATAGACATTGTATAATTAATTTGTCAGGTAGTAGTCAACATAATAAAAAGTTTACATAACAATATGTCTTCTCAGTTCTATTTAAACCCTTGATCTTTTTATATGATCTCTTTTATTCTCATGTTCAATTTTTGTATTTCTATTATTTGTTTACTCTAAAGTTGAAAAACAAGCAAAGATAAAAAATTGATCATTTTAAATACTTACAAAAGCGAATTACTAAGCGAATTCCTAAAAAACTAAACCCTGCAGATAAATTGAAGAAAAAGTTGATAATTTTGATAAAAGCATGATTAGTAAAAAAGTACACAAATTTTACTTATTGAGAAATGGTTTAGAGATGTTATCTCCTCTAGAAGATACTGTTTCAGACAACACCCCATATTATTCATGTAAAAAGCAAAGAATTCCAGCCAGTCTTAGAAAAAGAATGATAAAATGTGGCTTGGTTCAAAAGGAGTGATTTTTGAAGAGAATGAACATAAACATTAAGTCCCATAATAACTGGACTTGCAAAAGGTTTTACATATTAAAAGTAACTTTAAATGTGTATAAAATTGATGATTTAACAAGATTCATTGGTAAAACCGTGTTTAAATTACCTCCCTATGATTGTGTGCCCAACCTAATTGAGTTAATTTGGGAATAAATCAAAAGTTATATAGCATTAGAAAATACTGCTTTTAAAATTACTGATTTTAAAAATTTAAGCTTAAATATCATCTATAAAATAGGTCAGCAGGAATGGAAAAACTGTATAAAACATGTAACGGAATTGTTGAACCAAATTATTGAGAATTGGATATTATAATAGAAAACAAAATTGAGCCTCCCATTGTACCTCTTAATACTAATGCACTACAGATTTCTCATAATCAGATGACAAAAACTAAACTGAATTTATTATTTATTATCACACAAATTTAATCTAAGATATTAATGAAATTCTATTGTTTGTGAATAATTGACAAATTCATAACTCTTAAAAAATTCAAATAAAATGTCATAATTTATTTAAATTTAAAAAATATATAATTCAAAATTTAATAACATGTGTTTACACATGTTATCTTTACTGACACAGGTTACACATGTATACTTTAGTGAATATTAACATTGCATAGTTTCTTTTATATAAATCAGGATTTACAAAGTATTCTTGTGAATCGGACACCTGAACACTCATACATGCAGTTTGTTTACTTGAATTCTATAAGCTAATTGAACAGGAAATAAGTAAATGGTATTTTCATACCAAACAATGATATTTCCTCATATCCCCAAACAAAGAAAATTTATTTTCATTTCTCACTCCTACCCACCATGCGACCAAAAGTAATACCATCGTTTCCTTCAAAAACTTATTAAAAATCATTAATCATGTATGTAGGCACCATATTTCTTTTTTAATGTTCTATTTAAATTATATGATAAAAAACTAATAATGGAATCGCCAGAAAATTTCCTCTATAAAAGGAAAAAAAATTGCAAATATATTTTGTTTGAAAGAATAAGACTTGAACATATGATTTAAGAATATAGATAGCAATACAATAAATTGGATATTTTTATCAAATTAATTCACAAGTAATATCATTATTTAATATATATTTATATAATATTTATACAAACCACCAAGATAACTGATGTCCTACATGATCTTAAACATGATTGTGCATATATTTTTGAAATAACTGGAAAAAATGCCATGTCCTTGTCAAAATTGAACCCAAGACTAATCATAGAATGAATAAGCTAGCATGCCAACCAATACACCAACAAGAAAACCCTTATTTCTATTACAATACTGCACTGATCCTTTAACCTACTGCAGTGAACAAATTTTAAAATCTTGACAATGTTATACTCAGTTAATTTTAATGTATTAATGAGCACTTTATTATGTATGCTCATATTATGATGTGGATAAATTCTATGAAAGCACTCCAAAGGGAAGTTCCTTATTTACATCTTGGTGAACACTTAAATTTACTGCATTAAAAACAATGTATAAACTATACACTGAGGAAAAGTGGTATCATTCTTAAAAGTACAAATTAATAAATTCTATCTATTAATACAAGGGTCAATTTTAAAAGAAATAGTCCAGTAACATTTAATATAAGCTTACAACAGTCACTACTATTCACTTAAATGATGGATAGAAAAGTTTATGAATGCTATTGCCACTGTTACAACTTATATTTGGATATAACATTCATATAACACATGGGTTTGTAGTTTACCAACAAATTAAGTATGTAAGTTCTGGTAAATAAATATTTAAAATCTAAATTTTTTATTAAAAAAAAGTTATAGAAATAAATAAACAAAAATCCCACGTAACCAGATGAACAGGGTTATCCATAACAATTGATTTTTTTTTACAGAATATCAAATATATCATTAATTACCTCATTTCCCAGTATCTGCTTTTCTAATGTAGTGTACTCTCTTAGTTCATCATAATCCTTAATCACATTAGTCAGTGTATGAGAAATGGAATTGATTCGTTCACGTAATACAGAAGGAGGTGTTTCAGGTTCTTTACAAGTGATTGCAAGACTTTGATCAGTTAATGTTCTGAAATAAAAAAAAAGTAAATAAACATCATAAGCCAAAATAATTAAATCATTAAAATTCTTAACAGTACTGACTTGAACTGAACAAATAACAAAATTATCAGGCAACAAAACTGCTTTGTAACAAATACAAATAATGTTGCACCTCAGAGGCAATCAAATATTTATTATGTGTTTAATAATAATCCACTTTCAATTCTATGTTGTAAATTGCACAGAACAAGAAACTTATATGTTCAGCTACATACAGTAGTATAACAAGAATAGTTATAAGTTTTGTTTATAAATCAGCTGAATAGAGTATGATTATATGTAAAATAAACAAATTTATATACCAAACAAAAGAGTACAATTTTAGATTGTGTGGGAAACACTACATATAAAAATATCAATTCCACTAGAAATGAGGTCTATGAAATCTTTAAGGTATATTCTGAAAATAACAAAAAAAAATAAGAAGAAAGTGGATTTTTACACACAGCCATGTTTGTTATTCTGCTAAAAAAAAACTATATTCGTATTTAATCCCATTATAAATTTTGTACATATCACATTGATTTTTACAGGTCATTAAATCATTCTTTTGTTAATTTGGAACACGTGGTTTCTATTAATCCACATAATGAATATTTTTGAAAATATTGAGTATAAACAAATGTTTTATTTTTGTTATTTGGAGTAAGAGATGCCGTTTGCTGTATAGAATAGGTTGTAAATACAGTAGTTATTTATATTTTTTGTTGTGCAATTATTTTTTTATTTTTAAGTTAAAATAATAATTATTGGTGTATATTTTAGTGTCAAGTTATATTGTTTTCTGACCAAATATAGATATTCACGATCCCAAAACGATGGATCTGAATCCAATTCTTGTGAAGATTTGGACTCTGAACCAAGTAATAATTTAGTTCGTTGACAACAAAATAATTCATGTTGAAATTTCCCATGAAAATTTACATGATCTAATTTATGATTCAGTTTCAGAGGGTGAAATAGATAATACTGATAAGGAGCCTGATTTTTTAAAATAAGTACCACTTATGATATATCGCTGAAAAGGTTTTAATGACTGCTTATTACTGCAGTTACAAAAAAAGTCCTTTCTAAATATTTTTGGATTTTGGACTTTTTAGGACATTTTTGGTGCAGTCGATTGCAATCAAAAGGGAAGGTGCAAAACTAGATATTACAACAGTCCTAGATCCAAAATTTCAACATCCTACACCTAATAATTTTTGAGTTGTAACAGTTGACATACAGACGTCACACTTAAAAACTAGTCAAAATAGATTCAGGGATGGTATGTCCGTTGAAATCTGAAAACCAAAATTTTTCAACAGCACAATACTTCCTTTACTTTGTACAAGGAAGCAAAAAGGTAAGAGTTCTTGTTCAAAGAGCCACACCAACAGAAGTAAAAACTAACAGACTAACAAGTCATCACTTGCTTGAGAAAATACTCCAACTGAAAAGAAAGCAGAATCCCAAAAGGATTTGTAAAGTCTGCTCTGAAAAAACAATGGCAGTCACAGGGAAAGCTGGAAGAAAGTAAAACTACTTGGTGGTGCAGTAGCTTTGGGTGTACCTGACTAACCTTTAAAAATTTACTACACTAAACGGCAGGAACAAAATTTGTTTATTTTCTATGATTTATATAATTTTTAGAACAGCATAATTTTTTTTTATATAATAATATAAGACTATAATAACAAGGTGAATAATTTTGTAATTTAAAAATGCTGTAATTTTAACGTCGTATAGAAGTAAAAATTTGGATAAGAATTAAATTGTATTTCATAATTCTTATATACTGTACTATATTTCAGTATATCTTCCCACAGTTATTTTGTTAATATCACTTAATAGGACCAGCCATTTCCTGGCGGTCAGCCAGTTGATCCTGAAGTGGCTTGATATCTGTAATTCACTGTATATATAGCGGTCAGCCAAAATTTTAGGTACGAAGTAGTTTTTGGAAATGTTGATTATTCAAAATCCCCTTACTTGGCCACCTCCACCCAAAAAAATTCCAGAAGTTATAAGTTAAGCCCAAATTATTTTAATGAACAACTTGATCATTTTTCTAATACTTAAGATATTAAATTATTGCATAATTAAGTCAATATGTAAAAACCCTAATGAAAAATTATTTTAAATAAAAGTTTATCAAGGGTAAAACTGGAGAGGTTATGCAACCCTATGGTGGGATTTTTTTTAGCCTCTTTGAATAAAAATGAACAAACTGGGCCACATTATTGAAAGAAATAACTATTAGGTTCCAAAAAAATAAGGATGCAGAATGGGAACCTGTATTTAAAACTATTTTTTTTTTTTTAATTCCCAAGATTGAAAATCTAACTATACCTGCTATTAAATAAGGCTCATACCTAAACATAGATACCTCATTGTTATGAACACTTCAAATAGAGGAGTTCATACTTAATAATTAAAAATCTTCTTTTTTTTTTAAATTTTTACATAATTTCTGATACTCTATTCTTTATACAAGTTGTGGCTATTATTAAAGGTAGCGTTTAACTAAGCTTTCTTTAACAGATTACCAGAATACCAGAGCAAGGAGCTCAGATGTGACTCAACTCTTTTTTCTTTTTTTTACAAGTTTGATTTTTTTTAACAATATATATCAAATATATTATAATTTTAATAAAAACATAACTTTATCAAGGATGTCAAATCAGAGCCAAATTTTTATACTAAACAGTTTTTTTGCCGCCAGTAAAATCAAATCTGCGTCCAGTATCTGATCAGCTAACTAATAAAACCAGTTTTTAGAATTAAAAAAGAAAAAAAAAATTAGTCAAATAATTACTCTTAGTTTTGGACAGGAAATAATAAATAAAGGGCAGGATAACAGAGAAGCTGGTATCAAATGAAAGTTTGCTTTATGTGCTATGAAATAATAGAACAAATTAATAACCATTTAACCCTGCTGTTCTGTTCGGGTCATATTGACCCAAAAACATTTTTATTTACTTATAATTTTCCTCCCGCTAATGATATAAGTTTCTGATTCTATAACTTTGTATCTCCAAATGCAAAGTTTACATACAATTTTTTTTTTTCTTTTTATATTAATATGACCAGATGTAGGCTTTAACAGTTAATTTGTCATAGAGTTGCTTATTTACGCTCTATTCTGTTGTTTTAGGTAATGATAAGTAAAAGTAATGTTTTATATCTTTATATAT
>JAAAKQ030311380.1:0-10020 GCA_010016005.3 Zanna intricata
CCACGATCTAGTATTCAAATCCGTATAAAAATTTTTATCTTTACTAGGATTTGAACCTTAGAACTCTCGACTTCGAATTCAGCTGATTTGCGATGTCGTGTCAACTAGATCATCCCGGTGGGTTAGTTGCGGGGGCTTAGGGGCCTCCAACTTCCGGGACCCGCGATATACGAGTATAACACAATTTCATTATTTTATTTCCATTTTCAATTCACGTAAAAGGATACGATTTCTAGCCGAGTTGGAGTTAACCACTTAGTTACTGTTTGCAGAAGCCACTGGCATTGATTACTTGATGGCGCAATTGTTTTTGTATTTTCTCGAATTTTCTTAAAATTTTGTTCGTATATAAAGAAATCTCAATTATGCGTGGTTTTTAGTGTTGAAGTTCTTTTGTAAGATTGTATCAACTGAATATTGTTGTGATCAAGTAATGTGAAAGTTTTGAAGTGGTTTTTCTTGTATCCATTTTCAAAAATATATCGGTTTTTATTAAACATAAATAAGCGTTGTAAGAGTGAAAATGAAGATGACACATCGTCAACTAGTGGATATGAAGAAGTGTTCAAGTCGAAAATATTATGACAGGTTTTTGGACTATGGTTTTACCTCGACATTACGTGTCACCCCACGGAGAAGACACCCTCCATGTGATGGTTTCGGTCGCTACACCACCCCCTCCTTACCTAGCCTTATGGGCTTTTTACCGAATTTCGTCTTCAGTACTTCGGCAATGACGTCTTTTTAGTCAAGCCTCACCAGGATGCAACCGATGCAAATGCCACAAGCGACGTTCCTATCGGTGTACTACTAATATAAACTCCTAGCAAAACATATCTACCCTAGTCTTCAAATAGGACTAATTACAGGAATGACTTTCTAAGAACGAAGAAACTGGACTCTACCTGCCCGAAAGGTAAAAATGGTTTCGACACCAACGAATCATAAAACGCAACACAAAACCAATAAAAAACATAACAATAACAATAAATAATGTAACATAATTGTTACATAAAACGTACTAACAAAAAACAAAAAAAAATCTATAACCAAATAGAAACAGAAACAGAACAGTCCAACAAACCATAAAATTAAATAACAATAAAATCAAACAAGAACCCAAAAAGGAAAGTCTAGGCGGAACATCACACCCCTTCAGTGATAATCGCGAAATGTGCAATAAACCTTTCCACTATTACCCATTTGGCCCGGCTTTTCCAGTTAACATGGAGATCAAATGTCGAACTGTGTTTGTCAAATATCAAGCAGACAAGTTGTCTCCGTGCGCATTAACTCATATCTAGCACATTCGCATATCGCATGATAAGCATCGTCCAATAATCCGCATTGCGGGTACCATGCCCGAAAAGAAATTGCGTCATGTACTTGTTCGGGTGTACCGAAGAGGCGTCTCGCAAATCAACAACATTAGGGAAAAGATCATAACGCCCTCACGTCGAATTCCGAAGAAGGCATTATAGGTCTTCCCCGCGGCGTATTGAAGGTGCTTCTTAAACTGCAATTTCATCAACATCTTAAACATCTCATCAAGAAACACGCCGAGGTACTTTTGAACCTGAACATACCTAATACGTTGACCTGACATCGATACGCAGACTCGCCGCCTCACAACCAAACGGCCTTTGAGGAGCATCATCGTGGTCTTCTCCGGGCTAAGCGTCATCCTGTAGCTCGAGTATCCTGCATACTTGAGAATGGCTCGGGAATTCAACCCCCCTCCGCGAACCTCCTTCGACCAGCAGCAGCCCATCGTCAGCATAAGCCGCGATGCGACATCCACTGGGCAACCTCAGCCGCAGAAGTGATTCAAATTCACCATCTACAATAGGGGACTAATACTGCCCTGCGGACAACCCTTGGACACTTCATGGCTGCCCTCGGGGAGCAGCACGTACCGATGACTGAAGTAACTTTGCTTAACCTGCAACTCACTCATATTACAGACTTTCTTCTGTATTTACCGTATAGCAAAAGGCCACTATAGGTTATTAAATGTCCAGAAAAATGACCCAATATTCCTCCCGACTGGAGTTACTACACTCATTACACGAAATATGACATCCTCAGTGTCCTTTCCGGAACGAAACCAGTACTGATTATCCATTAGTAAACCGCACGAGATCAGCCGCTCGTTTATACGAAGGTACAGAACCTTTTCAAAGACCTTATCAATAACCAGCACGTACGTCAAGTGCCTATATGACGAACAACAGCGGGATCCTTGATGCCACCTTTTAACAATAATCTCACAATCCCTTTCTTCTGACACACCGAGAAGTATCCTCCAAACAAGAGTTTATTAAAAAGCTATGTAATCATTCACACTTAACCCTACCGAGCGAACAAGGAGCTCCACCGTTATCCCATCAAAGCCAGTAGCCTTACCTCTAACTTGACTACAGATAGCTCGACACACCTCGGTCTCAAAAATCTCCAAGGAGATTGCACTCCCGCGAAACTGTGCAACCTCATGTCCCACCCGCTGATGATATGCGGTCTCACCTACTTCAGTATCATCAGGCAGTAAATCTTCAAGAAATAATCTGTCCAAAATTCCAGAGATGTCTGGAATTACATCGAGCTAGGTCGAGAGAGCGGAAAGAAGAACTTCCTTTCGTTGTGTGTATGTCCCAAGACCCTACACACAACTCCCCAGGGATCCTTGTTAATTGTTTATGCACAAAGAATGCCAGGAATCTCTCTTCGCTTTCCGAACTTTTTGAAAATATCGAGATCTAAGATCTCTGTATTCGTCAACAAGGACCACCTGCCGTTCCGGATCAGTCACCCTGAGATACTCTCCGCGAACAATAGACAGCCTGTTTCATAACATTCTATTTCCTGATCCACCATGAAGCGAGCTTTTCTCTACCGGAACTATGAGGAACTGAACACTCGGCGGCTTCAATAAACGCCGCTGACAAAACTTCGGTCAGGTTTTCCTACTCCAGAACATCCAGAGTCTGTTCCAAGTCTGCCCGAAAGAAGATCAACAAAACTTTTTCCATTCCGCATGCCTGTGCAGGAAACGATCGTGCTCAGGGAAGTGCGAGATCGGTAACAGGTTCCGCAGGATGTTAAAAAACAAAATATGCTTCTTTATGCGTGCGCACTATCGACTATACCACATCCCTGGAAACTACCCCTCATGGAAACCGCCCATGAGGCATTACTCTAAGAGGAAGGTATAAGGCCTTACATTCAGTCGCTATAAGAAAACACGACTAACCTAAACTATGGGAGCACACTAAGAGTACTAACACATCATTCATGTATCAGAAATACAGACGCACATTTTGTACACACAACAACGAAACACAGCTAAGTCGATTAGACTAAACCACTCAAAACAAAACACCACCGCTTATCATCCGCACTTACTATCTTCACTCACTCATTCACTCAAATATACACTCCCAAACTTTCAGAACTCTATACCCACCTACTTGCATACATATTTACCAACGGCCGCCGTCAAGGGGAACAGCATTGTCTCATGACCACCAGCAAGGCCCAAAAGCATCAGAGTGCCGCCGTTTCATCACACACGGTTGACCTTCATAAGTTCAGGAGATCCTTTAAGTGCTCGGCCGACGACCTGCCCGACGCTCCCAAGCCCGCCGGCTTCGGGCTTCCTCCGCGGTTCTTAATTGTTCTATAACTTGTCATAACCTGCGATGGTAGCTCATTGCTTCCTTCCCTGAAGCATTATCTGCTGAACTTCTTCAGACCTGAAATTTTCTCCCGACCCAAATGTCCGCGCTGCTCAAAATCTCAGACAGCAGAAGAAGACGAGATATGGAGTTCTCTCCTCTTAGCATGCAGGACAGCGGTCAGTTTGATCCAGGGCGAACCTAAAAAGATACGACTTGAAGCCACCGTCCCCGGAAAAAAATTGCGTAAGACTGTAGTCTGTTGTTTCGTGTGTTCTTCCGTAACCATCCATAACCACCGTAGGTATTACTTCAGAGGATGATATGTATGATTGTAAATGAAGTGCAGTCTTGCGCAGTCCTAGACAAGACCTTGAAACTCTGACAAGGCCTATACGTAAACTCCAGTAATCGGAGGATCTAACACAATTATTCAAATAAATTAAATTACTTTAAATAAAATGGTAATGATGCTGCAGATTTTCAATTAAAATAAAGAAATTATTTTTAAAAAGAACTTTAAAAAATTTAAAAAATTAGTGTTTATTATTGCTGTAAATATATTAAATTTAACGAAATCTATATTCTTCATTAATTTGAAATTGAATTTTATTTGAATTTAAAAATTATCACTTTAAAAAATTATGTTTGAGTGTAGTAATGTAGAGGTAACATTCAGTCTTGGGAAAAGTACTTTAAAACTCATTACATCCGTATTTTTCTTGTCATTCAACGTCCCGTTAACTTTGTTAATAGATATTAAAAGTTTAATAACAGATTTATAAAAATTTCCATTTAAGAAAAGAATTTATGGGCTGTAATTAAAAAATTTTTCCGATGTTTTGTTTTAAAATGGCGACCATTATTAAAAGAGTTACTGTTCCTGCTATCTGTAAAGATATTGCAGGTTTTTGTACTATTATAGGTTTTAAAAAAATTATCGCGGTGTGTATATTATTTCATTTAAAATCGATATGCAAAGTTAGTTAAGAAAGAATTTAATTAAAACGGGTGGGAACATCTTTCGATTTTATGGGAAATAATAGTCACTTCACCCATGAAGTGCAGGAGACATTTGAATTTTCCGTTCAGTTGTTTCGTCGTAGAGTAGTGGAAAGCGACAGTATATTTTGGTACGATAAGCCTAAATTATCGACGGTTTTTATGGATGTAATTCTTTCATTATATTTGTTTTTACATTCTATTGTTTATTGAAATTACTTATACGCAACTAAAAAGTCTTATCTTTACCTAAAACCCAAAACTTTTTCGTTTTATGGGTACTAAATCGAAACCGACCGTTAGGAAAACTGAAAAGGACTGCTTGATTGATTAAACGTTTTCCTGAAATATTCGTTAACCCTAATTTTTTTTATATAATTATTAACGGAAGAAATGGAATATTGAATTTACATTGGAGCGCGAAAATCGAGATAATTTAATGTATAATTTTACGAAATTTCTGCATGATGTTTTCAAATAAATTGAAATTCTTTTTAACAATAACACATTAGATTTTTATTTTCTAAACGTGAAGACATACTGGTAGTATGAGGAAGACTTAGTGATTGTATGAAAAAATCACCAGTTAGAGAGATATTTTCACATAGAGATGCTATGTGAACCTTCAACATTTTTATTGTTTTTAAATCTGTTCTTACAGTACTGTATTTAAAGGAATTAAATATCGACTCCTCATAAAGTATGACAAAATATGATTTTGATTAAATCAAAATTTAATCATATTTTTATGAAATATGATTTTCGATGTAATCGCTAGGATTCGCAAAAACTGATATATTAAAAAATTCGATACTTGGAAGTCCAATTATTTGATTATTTATCGATTTTATGAAATCTAAACCTATTTACAAGTTTACAAGTGTATTCCTTTACATTACAGTTTATCTAAATTAAAATTCGGCTCGAAATACTGTAATTTAAATAGCCGGTTTAGTATCCGGTTATGCTGATAGACCTATTCTTTCTGGTTGTAGCTGGTTTAGTTGTAGCTGAACCATTACTTAGCTAAATGTTTTTTTTTTTTATTTTGTTAAATTATTCAACTATTTGAGTGGCGTTAATAAAAATGCTTAATATAAAAACACTAGTTCTCATTTAAATAACAAGTTCTTTCCTGCTTGAAATCTGTTTCTCTTCGTACAATTTTTATATTTGTGTTTAATGTTAGCATTCTATTGTTGAAAGCTGATTTTTTTTATTAATTACTTTTTTATTCCATTACTTATTCCTTATTCTCTGTTTTAAAAGCGATTATAATTTTGGTTTTTTTTTAAGTTCACGATATATTATTCTAAAAGATGTACTTTTTTCCAGTTAAAACCACCAAGGCTTAAAATATTTTAATCTAAATTTTTAAATAATTATGATTTGAAAACCTTCCTTTTTAACTACTTTAAAGAAATTTTTTTTTTTTAAATTATTTCTCTCTTCAGCATTTTATATAGGCCGAAAAGGAACAGACGAATAATTTTTTATGTTTTTATTATGTAATTGTTACAATTAAACTTATTAATTTTACCATAAATGAAGGTAATTTATATAAGTAAGATTTACGGTACTAATTTCCACGTAAAAGTATATTAAGCTGCGGGAATATGGTAGTTAATGTATATATGATGATTAAAGAGCAAAGTACTGCTTTAAATTTTAAATACGAATAGTTTAAATGTTTAGGTCTAATTTTGGTTACGTCAGATTGGGAAAAGGGAACCTAATTTTACAGGCAGGAGGAAGTAGGGATCGTAAAAGCCCTCTTAAGAGCTTCGAGAGCTTTTAGGAAGTTTCAGTATTAAGTGTGTTGCCGAGTTAAGCTGTGGACAGTAAGGAAACTTCCTGCATTTGTCATATATTCTAAGCGAGGAGAGAACATCTTCCTTCCTTTAATAGGATAATTTCTATGTGTATCCTATCTCGAATAGCTTATTATTATTATTGTCATTGTTGGTTTTGTATAACAGTACTTTTAGTCAGGATTGTAAAAATTATGAAAAAATTTAATATTTTTTAAGTAAACGATTCTGATAATGTAAAAAGATATCACGTATTTAATTAAGACAACTTTGTTACAAAAATGATTTCTACTGTTCGCTTGTGATTTAAGATTCCTAAATCTTGAAGTCATGGTGTAGTTTTGTATATGTATAAATCTCCTTTGAATTCTTATTACGTTTAGCTCGACCGAATAGTTATTTCTTTGTTACATTTTTTACTATAATTATATATTTTTTCTACCGGCTGATATTACATAATATGACAGAAACCAGATTTTAGATCCATTTAAATAGATAATTATTTTAATTAAAATTCTGAGATGACTTATTTGTCGTTCGGGCATGGTCTCACGGTAGTTGAACGGCATTTGTCTCAAGTCGACTTAATACCGTACGAAATCGACCGCTGAATTGTGTTTTATCTTGGGACCTGTTTTAAGTGGTCTGATCATAAAATTAAAATAATTGAAAATGAAAAAGCTTGTTGGTGTATTTTAATGTTAAAATTTATTCTCTGTGGATAAAATAAGGAGATAACTTGATAATATACATCCAAGGATTCTTGAAATAAATAAGCAACAACTGTTGCTATAAATTTTGTTACTTAAAAAAAATTATTACAAAAGAATAGTTGTTGAGAAAAGTGTCAAAAAAATTTTAAACTTTTTTAAAAACTGGTTTTATCTGACTATGCTCTTAAATTAATCAAAGAAAACACACACACACACACACATATATATATATATATATAAAATTAAGTAAAATAATCGAGACGTGATTTTGGTTGTTTTCACAGCGAAACATTAACGAATTAACGTTTTCAAGTATTCTTTATTATAATAATGGAATTTCATTCATCCTCCGTTTGCTTCTTTTATAATATTTTCAGTTTTGTCTAGGCCATCCGATTTCAGGTGTATTAAATATTTTCTGTACTGCAAAAAAATTATCAATTGTAATTATACATGCAGTGTAACCCCGTTTATTGAAGCTGTACGGTCCCCGTCCAGTAATAAAGGAGGCGGACGTTTTTAATGTACTGTAGACAGTATTTTTATTAATTTTATTATTTTTTTACAGAACCTGTTTATGGTTGATTGTCATGAAAGCTTCCATTCTCAGTTCTTTAAACGTACAAAGAGAATAAATAATGTTCGATTTCTTTTTGGCGTTTTATGTGTAGTATTTACTCTGAATTTTCATTAGTTTGTGTTTTTTTGCTATTTGATGTTTAATGTTTATCGATGTTTAATTTACAAATTTTTAGGTCAGATAACGGTAAGTTGTTCGTTAACCTCTTTTTACATTGAAACGTTTTAGCGTGTACTTGTTGACACGTTTCTCATAGAGGTGACGGATTTGGACTGATTATCTGTTTTCCGGTGGTGGGCGGGTTAGATTGTTAGTCGGCAAAAGGGTTACGAGAGGCGTGCTAGGTAATCTGACTGCACGTCCATCGTTGACATCTATACGGCTAATTTAATTATTCTGTCCGGTTTTTGGAATAGAGGCTGTGTGCTGATGTGATGTATGATCTGTGTGCCTCGCGTAATATATAGATTAAGTTAGATGATAGCATAATAAATATTGTAGCGTTTACGGGTCCGATATCGAAGCATCATAAATTATTTACGAGTACACGTCGTCGGTACAGCCGGTCTAATTTAAAGTCTCAGTTACCCGAATTCATGCGCGTGCGTGCAAGTGCCGTTAAAACAATCCTCGGGAGGGTTAATTTCAGTCACCCCCAAAACCTTCATTTTGTATCGCCAGCTTAAAAGATTAAGCTGAACCGGCATGTAGTTAAACTGAAGACGAAAAAATGCTTTTTTTTTTAGTAGCTGTGGTAATTCTTCTGTGTCGGTTATTTTTATTCCTAAAGTATTCGTAATATTTTATATTCTGTGTCATCGGTTATTATATAGATAACTCTTTAAAATATCGCCAGCAATTTTATGTTATTGTAGAATGTCTGAGTTAATGTTTCTCCATAAAACGTTTGTTCCTAGTGAAATATAAATATAGTATTACTTTATTAATTCTGTTTTCAATAAGTTATTTAATTCCAAATGTGAGAATCTTATTTAGTTTTCTTTTGCTGAATAACCGACCGAAGATTGTAGGCGATCAGATATACGATGCAAATTAATTCTAAATAACACAGCCATTCTTAACAAGAAAAGAGCATTCCACCCTGGGCTTACTGAAGAAATGAAGGCCGAAGTGGTTTCCTCTTGACTACTTCACTGAACTAAATATATCATTGTATATCAGTACGCCACCATCTAATTACAAGATGATGTTCACCTCTTGAGTGATTTCCTCGCTCGCTTCAGTATAATATACATAACTAACTACTCCCATAAACACTCTATGTAGTAAATATAGATACTCTCAATCAAGGTAACCGAGAGTATTTTGGTCGGTTGAAATACTTTCGGTCGGTGCCGCTTGAACTTCGGATTCTTTACTGACGTTTTAGCCATAAGAAAGTTTGGGATTGATACCGGCAAAATAAATGAAATTTCTGGCAATTAACAATATAGACGAACCAACAACTTATAATTGTTCACTATTTAGAGGTGTTTGCGGTTCATCCATGTTTTGCTTCCACTGGAGCTCTCTTTTCTCTTTTTCTGTTTTAGCCTCCGGAACTACCGTAACGTATTACTTAAGAGGATAATATGTATGAATGTGAATGAAGTGTAGTCTTGCACAATCTCAAGTCTACCATTCCTGAGAAGTGTGGTTAATTGAAACCCAACCACCAAAGAACACCGGTATCCACAATCTAGTAGTCAAATCCGTATAAAAATAACTATCTTTACCTAGGATTTGAACCTTAAAACTCTCGACTTCGAAATCAGCTGATTTGCGAAGTTGCGTTAACCACTAGACAGGCCGGTGGGCTAGCTACCACTGGAGCTAGCCGATTTTAAATTACTGTGCTATTTTTATACAATAAACCTTTTTTCTTTGGTTTATCCTATCATAGTATGATTTCGCTCAGCGCCACCGGTCTTTTTACCTTTATCTTTCGATTAAATCTTTGTAATAGTAACTTCGTATCCTTATAAAATTTATTTAAGCTGTTATTATCATTTATATATCCTTTCTTTTCTCTGATCGGGAATATTTTTTTCAGCTCTGTGTTATATTTCATCTTTGGTCTCGTTTCATATAAATTGATACCATTGCTGACATTCAATGAGTATTATCCGGCCCAATCGCGATCGACTCATAGTGTTTAGGAAATATTTCTTTTTATTGTGCACGTAGAATTTTTTGTTCAGGGTTAGTAATATTTTTATGAATTAAATTTATTAGTTAAC
>JAAAKQ030311391.1:0-26758 GCA_010016005.3 Zanna intricata
AGTTAGATTGATTTAGAGTAGGCGCGAGGTTTCGTGCTTCCGCGCTGCGGTTATATAGTTTTAGGGCTACGTGTAGGCCGACCTAAGCCTACGGCGAGGGCATTTGCTGTTGAGGTATCTTTCTCTGATGGTAAATGTCGACCGCAGCATTTGCATTGGGGGCATCCCGATCGAGGCCTGGCTGATGACAGATATGTAATCAGTACGAAGGTCAATAAGACAACTCCCGCTAAAGCCTCACTTGGTGGGTGTCTTCCCCTACAGGGGTTGGGATGTCAGTTTTTATTTACCTAAGTAGTTTCCTTTTTCGGATTAACTTTCATTGTACTTGCTGTCGAGGTAATATTAGAATATTACTGTATACTGGAATAATATAAAAAGGAAGTGGTCCTTAAGGGTGAAGATTTATTTCCACTTATTCTGTTGATTCATTTGTAGATAATAGACATGCCAACCGCTGAGCATCATTATAAATGTACGTGGACAAAACCTTTTATATCAGAAATTTCAGGAAAACCAACTTCTGTTTAATGCACAACTTTGTTGTTCATATACATTTTCAGAAATAATTTTTGTTTTAAGATATCCACCTTGTTGATTTAATACTGAATGACCCTATAATAAAAATAGGTTTTGTGTCATGATTTTCAGTAACATTTTTTTTTTAAATGTGTGTGTATAATTGTCAGCTCTTGTAACATCTAAATATATATTTGTCCTTAAGGAAAAAGATTGCAGTCATCAATTAATCTTATCAATCGGCCACCAAATAATTTCTCAATTCAATAATTGTGTGTTGATTATTGTAAGTGAAATAATAAATTATTGAAACAAGCAAGACTTAATTTTTAATTTGAGAGTTACATGTAAAACTTATTATCAATTGTAAAAATATTTTTAATTAATTGCTTTGTTTCAGTTTGTTTATTATGTTATGTCTCTTTCTACTTTGATGATTTATTTTAGAAAAAAAAATTTATGTGAAATATTTTCTGAATCTTTTCTTTTAATAATCTTGGTCAATAACACTTGTTCAGATTTTGTTTTATAGAATTCAAAGTATCGATGTTAAAACATTAGGTTATCAAAGCCAATTAGTAACTCACAAATAATTGCATCAAATTTAAATGTTTCTTTGAATTTGTTGATGAGAATTAGACTAGAAGTCAGTTTTATGCTTTTTATTATATTTCAGATATTCTTTTTAGTGCTTGATAACTACTTACTTATTGAAGATTTTTTTTCTCTAATTGTAAATGATTGGCAACAATGGATATTGCTTTTTCAATAGACTGTAATAATTTAGTCGCTTATTTCTGATTTCTGAACGTTTATATTTAGGTGGTTACCGTACACCTACCTGTTCATGGTAATGTTCACCTGTCCAGTAAACAGGTATTCCACATAATTGGCCATAGATAGTCACCAGTGAGACTTAATGTGATGGACTAACCTATCTTAAGTCTCCTGCTCTTGTGGCATGCAACACCTTTTCTCTTTTTTTGATTCTGAAGATAATGGAAGAATTTGATGTGTGATATTTTTAATAGAATGGGATTTTTTTATTGTATTTCATGAAATTTTGTTGTAAATTCATTTAATTTAAAATGATTCAAATTTAAAAAAAGAAGAGAAAAAAGAAAGAAAAGATAGCATAAAATTTCATTATTATACATAATTATTTTTTCATATTAAGTTTTGTCTTGGTTTTAAAATCTACTATAAACTGTAATACATTAGGAAAGATAAAATAGTTTTTCTAATATATCTTCTTCTGTCTATAATGTCCCAAAATGTAATGAAAAAGTTTTATTTTCTGTGATAATACTACAAAAGCAAATTGTAATCGGTCATATTTTATTCAGAATGACTATTTTTGTAGATGTGATAAGGTTTTTAATTCACATGTGTTTTTTTTGTTTTTGTTTTCAGGGTAAACCTATTATGGCAAGGATTAAAGCTAAGCCAATGAATAGGATGCCTATACCCCCTGTGGGACCTGGACTGGGACCCATGAAAAATGGTTACCGCACACCACCAACTGCCACAGTAACTACTCCAGTTTTTGATCCGACAACTTCCTATCCTACCACACAACGTCTTTTTTATACAAATGGCAGCTCATTACCTCCAAGTGTTAATTATGGCAGTCAAGTCCAGATATATGTAAGTGTAAGTGCATGTTTTGTTTCATCTTCATTATTTATAATTTAGGTAAGTTCAGTTGATGATAGGTTTTTATAATTTTATTTAACATATTTATCTATTATTAACATATTTTAATATGTTAGATTATTAACATATTTATTTGTTGATTGTAATATTATTATTATTCCAATTTACTTGCAGATTGTTATAATAGAAGAAATATTTTTGCCCTTAATTTGTCAGGCTTCCATATGTTGGCATTCGTATTCCCTGTAAAACATAATAAAAGAGTAAAATATACAGGTGAATAATTAAGAAGATAATTGATTAATGTATCATTAATTATACTTAATCATAATTATTATTACAATTAGTTTCATAACTATTATGCATTTGTTCCATCTGTACATGAATTCTCTTCTCCCCCACTTTTCTACAATTAATTTATAATTTTATACCAATAGATGGTTAGAGTATGAATAATAGCTGTTTACTGGTTATACTGTTACTGATTTTCATCACAAAGAAAAAATTTATTCTACACATGTTAAACCGCTTTAAGAACAAAGAACAGTTATAGTAATCCATTCATAGAAAGTTTTATAAGTTTCTATCTTCTTGGTAGAACACTCACACATACTGATCAAATGGCTAAAATAAGAATAAGTTGGATTTATGTGTTATATTAAAAATATATATAGTCATAATATTAGTCATATAGTCTAATATATATTAAAAAAATATAAAAAATCAGGTCCAGACTGCAGTTTTTTTTTATGTCTTCAATTTAAAATTACTAACAGAATTTAAGTAGCAATTAGGTAACTTAGCAATATATGGGATACTATAATCAGAACTCACTCCCACTATTCTACATTTAAACTTACTATTTTATTTATCTTTAATTCTTTTATTTGAGACTTTGTCTAAGAGAACGTTTCTAGAAAACCTTGTAAAAACGAACAAAATAATTTACAAAATAAGCATAATAAGTGGTAGACAACCCTGCCACTCTCATTTAATTTAAAGACAACACATAAAAGTAGCATGATAATATAATTACAATGGATCTCCATTATAATAAACAATATATATTTATTAGAGTGTAGCATATGATAATCATTCTTTATATATATTTTACTGCATGCATCTTAGTAACTTGTCTTTACTGGAGTAAAAAATTTTGATGTATTATTCTGTTATTTATATTAGTATTACTATTTTTATTTTTTGTGCTTATCACCTTGCTTTGTCTAAATTATTAAAACAAGTAGTTAATTTTCAAGTCTTGGTCAATTCAAGTTAATTAATGTAATTTCAAATTAGGTTTGGTTTTCTTAACTTTGAACTTCTTCGACTTGAGTCAAATAAAGTGACGCTCTGAAAATAAACATTACATTCAGTTCATCCATATATGTTTATGCTGTCCTGAAAATTACGTTGTCGTGAAAGTTTTCTAGGAAATTATCGCACTACAGATTTCCTTAGAATCTAAAGAGTGTATTGGCAATTGAAGAAAACAGGAGTCTGTGTAAAAGGAAGAACATAGGGTTACTGCACATATTTGAATATATTAAAAAAGCCCTGCAACATAAAGCTCACATTTTCAGTCTGGAACTGGAATTTGTGTGTAGCCTTAAAGCTATGTTTCATTAAGTGACAAAATAAACTGATATGATGTTTGTGTATGAGCCATGTAAAATCTACTTGAAATAATCAAGCACATGTGTTACAACTGAAGGTAAATGTCTATTATTGACTTTTGATAAATCATTCTGTTCTGCTTTCTGTTAAAAAAATTATTCTGTAGAAGTTGTGACATCAAATTTCAAAATCTTCTATATATGTTCCTTTGCCATTACACCGATCTATTTTTTCTTATGATTAATTCAACGTGTAAGCTCCTCTATGCTTGTGGTGCGGTAGTATGAAATGGAAATTTAGTGTGTGAAAAATTACATATCTGACCAGGATTCAAAGTATGACCCTGTATTTGTTTTCTTATGTTGTTTTCAATCTCTGACTTTTATGATTTGATTTTTTGTTTTAAGAAAATAAATGATTTTTATTTAATTATAACTGCATTACCAAAGTTTAATATAGTAAGCGTATTACATGATTGGGTTTTTGTTAATAAAAAAAAACAATTGTTACTAACGTTAATGTTCAAATTCTGAGCTGTTGTCATTTGTGAAATATGAAAAATTGCATAAAAAAAATTCTGCATTGGACTAAATGAGGTTTGAATAAACCACCACCACTTCTAATGAACAAGTAAAAAGTAAATAACCTGTTTTGTTAACTAAAATCATGAATAATAATTATGATTTATCATTACTATTAGTTTTTTAAGAGATTTGTATACTACTTAAAATATACAAACTTTATTACATTGTATTTGATGTAGAGTAAAAATTTAACTTAAATTAAAAGAAAAAAAAATTACATAGAATTGGTCATGAAAACTTTATAAATTTTAATATAATTTATTTATTTTTTTTTTATTTTACAGACATTTCAGCAACATCAGCCATTTTACCCACCAAGTATGTTGCAACCTTGGGGCACAAGCCCTTACTTTGAGCTTGGAAGTGTCTTCTCAGTGAACGGTCTGGCTCCGCAAGGGTCCTTTGCAAAAGCTCAGCAAGGCAATCGATTTATGCCTCGCAATGCTAGGTGAGAGTTAAATAATATAATATAATCATCGGCTTTAACATTCTATTGCATTTTGATATTTGCTACTAGTTCCCTGTGAGCTACTTCTAAGTGTGTGTTTTATTATTTATGTACATTATCTTTTTTTTTTTTTTTTTGTAAATGTTTTTGATCTTTCATTTGTGATTCACTAATACTGTTAAATGAATCTAGCTTATCTGCTCTGTTAAAATAATTTTTTTCTTGTTATTATTTTGTATTTAAAGATATATAACAATTTTTTTATGAACTGTTAACAAATAAAATGAATCATGAAGGTCATTAACATATTAATTTTTAAAAAGTAAAATTTAATAAATTGTACTATTTTATTTTACATAAATGGTGTTTTATTTCTAATTCATCCAGTTTTTTTTTTTAACCCCAGTCTCACTGTTAAGTATTACATCAGAGGATCAGATGAATGATTTGAAGCATGCGTGAAAATTCCATGTCTGACCAGGATTTGAACCTGGGATCTTCAGAAGAAAAGCTGAGATTACCACTCGCGCCACGGACGCCGGCTAATTCATAGAGTTGTTTTACAAAAATTGCACTGAAAAGTGTCTGTGTTTGCAATGATTATTCTATTAATATGTCAATTATTAGGAGAGTAACAAAAATGAGATTTACGTTGTAGATAGACTTTGTAACTAAAAATACTTGAACCGTTTGGAAAATTTAATATTTTTTTCTATCAGTGTGTTATGTAGGTAGGTAGGTTAGGTTATTTTTTAACACTTAATTTATATTCATAGTATGTGTAAAATTTCATATGTACATTTACAAATTTGTAATTAACAAAAAAGAATTCATACTACACGTATCTTAAAAAATAATCAGTCTTTTTTATCAGTTATTTTAGTGTTGAATAGAATTCTAGTGTTAAACTTATTTTAGTGTTGAATAGTAACGAATCTTTTGTTAAAATGTACTCATTTCTTCAAAGATATTCTGTTTCACAAGATTATTCATTTTTCTGTTAAAAAAATTTCTCAGTCGAATTTGGAAAAAGAATGTTCAGCTTAAGAGTACAAAAAGTTATTCATTTACAATTTTTTTAAACTCTTAAATAACACTGATTTTTAGCTAGATGAAATATGGTAACTGTGTGCAGTTAATTGAATGATTGACGCCTTTTTGGAAATTGTTGCACAAAAGTCCATTATGTATAGAGATAAAAAGAAAATATGCCAAATTACCTAGCTTGCCATTGATTACATTACATTAATAATCTCAATTTATTATCCATAATAATGCTTGCAACCTGAGCTTTTCCCCCCCTAATAATACTTTATTTTTTAAATTATGTTAATTGCACCAACAGCAGCTGATTTCTACTTTTTTTTTCTAACTTAAGCCCTGCATATTATTAAATAATTGTACAAAAGGTCACAAATAACCCAATGAGATTGAATGAATCCCTAATTTTAAATAAATTTTGTACTTAACAGTAAAATATTTTTGTACAGGTACATTATACTGGTACTGTTTTTTACCTTTTTTATGTTATGAGCTTACAATAAAATTATGTATGGGCCTATTAAACATACTTGCTAACTAGAAAATATAGCCGAAATGACACTTGTTAGGGAAGGGGGAGGACAAAACATCATATTCTAATAAAACTGCTTCTATCCAATCCAAGTATAATTTTCAATAAAAATAAAATGAACTTATTTTAAAGACACAATACTCTATGTATTAAACTGTTCACTATTTACAAATCTGTTTATGAACAGTTTCTAAAACTGCAGGAGGGTGTGGTAATCTTGAAAACATGGATATACACATAGGCCTACTTCACACTCTTTACACATGAGTAGATTGTCCTTGATTTCCTATTCTCTCTTTTTAGTATGTTTGCACACACCAGTACAGTGGCATTGACCAGTACAGTGCCATGTGTGCGTAACAATAAGGTATGTGTGATGTTTCCACACGTTTGTGCTGTTTGTTGTTCAGGAAAATGCTATTGTTTAAAGGCAAAGAGGATTGTTTTGTGAAAATGGGGAGTTTCCTCTTGGACTACTTTTAGGTACAATGAATTTTTCAAATAATTATTGAAATGCTGCCAGCCTGAAGTCCAACATTTTAGGATGATTGTTGTTTGTCTGTCTGTAGGGATGATACGTGTTCAGCATTATAATACACATAAATAATTTCACATACCATTTTTTGTTCACTTTCTAGCACACTCTACTGAATTAATCTGCATGTCTGATTTGTCTGCTGAACCCATTTTTTTCCCCGTAATTGCCATGTGGCTTTTTTCTCGTCTGGAAGTCTGTTTTATCTGAATTTAGTTTGTATTCATGGATGGAAGAAAGCATATAAACAGGGTTTTCATCAACAAATTTTACTGCTAGTAAAATGTGTGTGCTTCTCAACTTATGTTTACCTTTTGGAAAGTCTTTGGATTATCCTTTTCTGTTAGATCTAATTGAATTGTACCACAAGCCCAAGTTGTATTGTCATTTAAAAACTGTAATAGTTTAGTGTACCAGTTGTCACAAAACAAACTATAGCACTTTTATTCAAATATGGGGCCAACATGTTTTAGATTACAGACCCAGAAATACCAAGTTCTGCGACATTATTATTTCTGTTTCTCCTCTAGTGTATATCATAAAATTTAGCACATAGCCAGATTCCAAATCGCAAAGCATAAATATTTAACCCCAAAACTGTCTTTTTGAGAGGATGTACTATTAAAAGTTAAATCTCCCCTTCCATTACATATAAAGGGCTAATCAGTACATTAATCCCTAAAAGGGGAGAACAAACATTTAAATTTTTCGCAAGAGGTTTACAACAAATCTTTTATACAGTCTCTCATTTGGAGTATTACATGAATCACTGAAATGCAGTGTTCTCAAAAGCATTAAATACTAGTTTACTCTGTTATTTTCCACTTTTTAAGTCCATCAGAGTCTTATCAAAAATTAGAAAAAAAATAGTCTGGTCCAGTATCATGTTCTGAAATTTGCAGGTTATATTGGAATTACAGTCACTGAAAGTGCGTAATCTAGGCTAAAAAAGTTTATCATTTTGGCAGATATATTCATCATTTTCTTTTTCTTTCTTGCGATGTTTTATAGGACTACAGTTTTGCTAGTTGCAGGTTGTGGTGAAGCGCTGAGCCCCACTGTACTACTACTTTGTTTTTGTTTGTATCTGAACTCTCATTGTCATGCATGCCTAATGTTATATTATCATTACCTCTAATGTCCCCCAAATCTTCAGTCTCTGATTCAGGATTAGTAAGATACAGAATTATTTCTTCATCATTATGAATAAATTATTTAGCCATTGCAACGCAAAGCGCTAACTACACGTGGAATAACATAAACATAATCAAAACGCTTTTCTTGGATACCAAAGTAAATATAATTTACTTAAACCAAATTAAATACCATTCAAGAAAGTAACAAAAAACACAGCCTCGGAATGTATTATCATTGTAAATGGAAAAAGTTACCTTAAATTCATAACAGAGTGCATTACTAGTATAAAGAAAATGAACAGTCATGTAAGAGCTTAGTAAATAAGATTTGAATACACCAATATGTGCATTGCTATGCAGAGATGTTTGGGTGCCAACGTACTGGAATGTTCAGAGGGATTAAAAGGTTAAATTCTGGTTTCTTGAGTCATTCTTAATAATTGTGATGTTTGCTTTAATGCAAGTTTTTGTTTTAAAAGTATTTCAATTGCAGGTATTTTGTGTTTCTGTGTTTACATTTATTCTGGTTTTTCTTTAAGTCTCAGTTTCATTTTTGTAGGAACAAACGGAATCAGATGGGAGGAGAACATAGGACTGTATCTGAAAGTAGTGGTTTATCACGAAGTTCAAGCCATATGTCTAATAATAGTATGAAATCAACTGTAAAAGCACCTGAAGCTCATCACAATCATTCACAATCAAGTGGTGGTGGCGGTGGTGCCGGTAATACCAGTAGTGGTGGCAACAACATTAATATTGTTGCACCTAGTGGCAGTGGAATTAATAATGCAAATAGTAATAAAGCACATTACGCACGTGAACCTCCTTCTGGTAGTACGACCGCTGATACCGAAAACAATCATCCCACTCCTTTGAGACAACCTGAATCAGATGATATCTTCCGACAACCGCTTGCTCCTCCAAAAGATGCCATGCCGCCCAGGTAATATCTAGTAATGTTATTTGATTGCTTTTGTTTCTTTGTAATATGTTATAGTTTTAAATTTCCTTGTTGAATCTAGCTATCAACTAATAATGGGCCATTTAATAATAAAATAAAGATATACTGTTTAATGAAATGGATAGGGTTTTATTATTTGTGTAAAACCAAAACTAATGAAAATACTAGCTGAAAATAATAAATAGCTGGAATTTCTCACAGATATTGATTTCAGAGTTATGTTCTTTACATGAATAAAAAGATCTTTTTTATTTATTATATTGTTGATTACACAAGGAAAAATTAAACATACAAAGGTAATTAATTGCTTTGGATAATACCATGATGTGAATTCCTTGTAAGTTACTTGTGAATTACTTGTAAATAATAATGTTGTATCAGCTGATGTAGATAGATGTCAATATATACAGTGTTTATAAAAACCATTTCAAGAATTCAGGGGGATGGTCCCTCACATCAAAATAAAGAAAAAGCTATATATCAACCTGCTTAGTTTACTGGCTATCGACCATTTTTTATTTTTAATACAAAAATTTATTTTCTAAGAATGGTTAATCATATAGAGTTGAAATTTTATACACTGTTAAGGTATGTAGATTTTTACTTGTGTAAAAATAATGAATCTGGTATTTCAATCTGTTTAAAAATGACGGTCATGTAAAACATTTTAATTAACATCTTTGCAACCGCTTTTTTATTTAAATGTTATTACAAAAAAAAAAAAAAAAAAAAAAAAAAAAAAAAAAAAAAAAAAAAAAAAAAAAAAAAAAAAAAAAAAAAAAAAACATTAAGCATATTTTGACAAAGAAAATGACATTTATTTAAATCCGTTCATAAATAAAAAAAGGTAAAAAATTCTTGAAGCAAGTCACTCTAGATCAAAGAACTAGTTTTCATTTCCTCTTGAATAAATTTAAATAACTATATGATCAATTTCAATAGGAGGAATAATTTTATTAATATTTTATAATAATTTGATAATATTGAAAATATCATTGAAATAAAGGAAATATTATACTAATAAGTGATTTTATTATTGAAAAATTATTTACATTATAATGATATAATTAAAAAATCATTGTTGTAAATGAAAATAAAAACTAATACCAGTTTGTCTGTTGCTATTGACCGGTGAATACATTGGATCTGTGCTGTATGAGTTAATACATATATATATATATGTATTAACTGTATATATATAATATGTATTACCTTATTCACCATGATGGTAATGTCCATCATATTATACTAATTCAGAAATGGCTGATATGAATTTAATATACGATCTTGCAACACCCATCACCCAGTTGAGTGTTACTTTCTCATACTATCTTTTCATTCATTCATAGACTGTTTGGAGATACAGGAAGCTTAAAACTTGAAAAACTTTATAAATCAGGATAATAACATTCAATATTTACACTCTAATTCAAGGAGGAGGGTGAATTAGGTGAAGTACTAGAGTTTTGGCCTCGAGTTCAAATGTTGTGTTAATAATGCAAGAAGGCTCAGCATTAGCAGCAGCACCGTATGCCTATCACTATAAGCAAGTAAAGCAGTTTTGTCTTGAAATTATACTTACCATGTTTAGCTATGCCAATGGCTAATCCAAACTTTTTGAATGATATTTACTTGAATGCAGCCAAATTTTTAAGATTGGCCATTCTTAACAACTACAATATACACATTTGGTCAATTGTAAAATGTAATGCCATTTCAGAGAACCATCACCTTTTTCAGTTTTCTGTAAATGTATGGGTGACCACTTTTTTTATTTTTTTTTTCTGACCTTCCACCATTTTTACTCAAATATTAGCCACTAAACACATGCAAGAAAATGTGTTTTGTGCTGGATGGAGCTTCAGCTCATTACAGATTATAAGTTTGATACCAAATGAAGCACATCCGAACAGATGGATTGGTTGAGTGGGCCTACTAGCATAGACTGCAAGGAAAATTGTGCACAAGAATTCTAAATTGGATTGAGCGATTCATCGAGAAATGTGGCATCTTGAAAGAATCCTTCAGTCAATGAAAAAATGCTTGGATGCATGTATTTTGAATGAGGGCAGCCATTTTTAACTGTTATTGTAGTTTCTTTTATTAATGTTTTATTATCTGATTCAATAATTTTTGTTGTTGAATAAATTAGAAAAAAACGTTTTATTAATAACCAGTGTCCGTTCATAAATGAAAAACATGCAATGTCAATTATTTTTCTGTAGTAATATAATATTTTCATTTTAGTAATATTCTATTTTAATGAAACATTTTTAATATTGTATAATTATTAGAATTTATTTCTTGATAATATCAATAAAATTATTCCAGTTGAGATTGTGTCGAGTTATTTAATTTTATTCAGGGAGTGAATGAAAATTGGTTTTTTAATCTAGAGTAACTGACTTCAATAATCTTTGGCCTAACTTTCTTATTTATGAATAAAATTGAATAAATAAAGTGTCATGGTATGGTGTCTTAACAGTGGTGAATATTTGTAAGCATGTGCTAAAAAATAATTAAATCATAAATTGCCAATATTTTTTGGTTTTTTTTATTTAAATTATCAGAAAATCAATATACTATTTAGACATGTTTTTTTTTTCATATTCAGAATTTTTTCTGAAGATTATAAACCCTCAAAAATTGAATTTGAATCCTAACTCAAAATGAAGAACAATTTTATCACGGGAATCGTGATTTTTATCAAGAAATTTATAAATAAGTTTAGTAGAAGCTTATATTTATATTATATTAGTTTAGTAGAAGCTTATGAAGTACTTATTACTATAAATATCTTTTAAAGTACTATGAGTACTTTAGTACTACCAAACAACACAAACAATGATAAATGCACAGCGTTCTGTGCTCATTTACATACTATGCAACATACCAATAAATACAGTATTATAAAAAACTAAATACGTAAAGTAAAATATTCCTTTTCACTCCGAACAATTATGATTTCATGGCAAACTCAAAACGGTAACAAACTAACGATATTAATGTATTGCTCAACAAATACAATTAAATGTTCTTTAAAATTAAAAACTTGAAGCGTTAAGTTCAAATATTACATTTATTATAAGTGGACTGCCATGACAACCTAACATGTGATCAGTACTAACCTCATTATGACCGATGAAATTTCACCAAATCGTCTTTCTCACCTAAAATAAGGTTGACAAAAAATTATGAAGTGGTCTTCAAAGGGTTAAATAAACCAGCAGTTGAAAAAATAATAAAAATTAAAAAGCTTACATGGCCAACATTGTTAAATGGTTTGAGAGATCAAGTTCATTATTTTTGTACAAGTATTTTTTCTTTACGCCTATCTGGGAGACCATCCCTGAATTCTTGAAACGGTTTTTATTAAGACCTTTTTGAAGAAATAACTACATTTAAATTTTAGGCCATGTATTTTACTGCAAGAAATTAGTCAATTTAGATAGCTAGTCACTACCTAGATGGTAAAGAAGATAAAAAAAAAAACTCTTCACCGAAAGTAAATGGCTGCAGTGTGAAATTTTATCTTATCGACCTATCAGTTTGAATTTTATAGACCCCAGAAAAACACATTGCGATTGTGGAAGACTACCTTTGGCAATTAATCTGATCTATTTAAATCTCTCTTGCAGATTTAGTAAATGAAATCATTCTGCATTTTACATAAATATGTGCGCATCTCATACTTGGGATTTAGAATATCTTCCAAACTAAAATATAAAAGCTCTTTTATAATATTCTTCAGTTTTTTACTTTTACATTGACAGTAGTTTTTGAAAGTGGTAAACTGTCCAAATGGTTTTGCAAATAATTTTAAATTTACAATTATAGTGATTTATATCCATTGTGAGATGCTGGGGATTAACTTTCACTATCTGTAATATAAGAATTATTTCTAAAAATGGATTTTGGTTCATTAAATGTGCAGTGAGTGTGTGTTATTCAAAATATTTAAAATTTGCGACTTGTTAAATTTTTCATAATGACTGGTGAAATACCTCATTTCAGGTTTTCAGAAGCAATAAGAACTTGGATGAGAAATAATAAAATGAATTTAGTTTTTTACCTAATCACTGAAATCAGAAATTGTAATTAATTTCCAAAAGTTCAACAATACAATAAGCAAAAAAAAGAAAACATTTTGGTTGAAACAGGTTAACTAGTTTCAGTTTCAAGTAGTTGTGTGTATTTTAAAATTTCATAAATTTTTGTATAATTGTCACAGTGTGGCCACAAGGAAACGAGAAATTTTGAAATAACTCTTATGGGAGTAAAAACAAAATGAATTTACATGTTTCATTGTTAAAAACAAAAAGTAATTACATGCTATTAATTGTCCCAGCACAAAAAAATTACTGTCTTTGTATTCTCTCTCTCATCCTTGAATCACATCTTGTGTTGATACAGCATACCAAACCGTAACCTTTTGACTGTGTAATGATCGTTTATGCAGTTGACAAGGGTTTTTAGCAGTCCAATATCCACAATCTGCTTGTCTACATACCCACTCATAGAAAAATGAGCCTCATCCATTATGAAAAGAAAAGATTGTCAACATAATTGGGGTTGTCATTAATCTTTTCAATCATTGTATCACAGAATTGTTGCACCATGTAGTCCAATGGTTTCTTGTACAACTTGAATTTTGTAGGGGTGAAATTTCAAATCACTATGGAGTATTCAGTATATGGCTTATTGTTCAGTTTAATGCAGCCGGGTGTTTCCTGGCCGATCATTGAGGGCTCTTTTCAATTGAGACTCAAACTGCTTCAATGTTTTCAGGGGTTCATTGAGTTCGTTGACTTCTTGGTGGTTTTTTTTTTTTTTTTTTTAAGAGATGAACCCACTCTTTGAAATTCTAACCCATTTCTTGATGACATTGTAAAATGGAACACGACCATGAAATTGTAATGACATCAGAATTTCTGTTCCGCAGCTTTCACACTGTCACCATTCTTGTTAAATGCCTTCATGGCAAATGCATGTTACACTGACCCAATGGTTCATAATTACTAAATGGCAGGTAGTTGTGCACAGAAAGCTGCCACTCCCACCTTTCTATCAGGTCCTCAGGGTGGCCACTTCTATTTTCAAAATTTCCAGTTTCCCTTTGCCACTCTGTTTATGTAATATAGATGTGATAAGTTTACTCTATGCATTGATAAAGTTAACAGAGATATAAATTTTATCAGTTTGTTCCTGTTCCGATTACGAGTTGTATTCAGTTGCTGTAGAGTCACTGGCTGACGCAGCTGTATTATAGTGCAACTGCAGTTGTATTCATAAGCGAAATCATTCATAAGTTTTTTTATTACTCATAAGCTAATTATTTCGATTCATAAGTTCATAATTCAGAAGGGTAAAATAATTATTATTCATTTGGGAAAGTTATATGAAATTATAATTATATGAAACTGTTAATGTCATCAATGCATATAGTACAGTTTAATGTAATAATTAATCGTTTAACCAAGAGCTGGTCTTTATTCATTTAAAAAAGACTACATCACATCAGCTACTATACATAATATATTATATATACTGGTCCTCCGCGCTCGACTACTCTACATCATCAACTTCTTTAACAGATGAAGTAAAATTCTGAGAATTGGCTCTTTTATATGAAATTAGAATGTACAGTATACATGATTTTTTAATTTTTGCTTAGGCAGTATTACTGGAAATGAAGCAGCCTGTTTAGTATTATCATTATTATTGTTTTTAAAAGATAAATGGAAGATCATATATTTAAGAAATAAACTAAATGTAATAGTTACTTTTCTTGTATTTATTCTACAAATAAATTTTGGTTCCATATTAAAAATTATGTTACTTATTATCCTATATATTTGTTTACCAGCAGTGCCTTGCAGAATTATCTTCCAGAATTACAGGGAAATAACATTAGCTAGCTAGTTTTGTTAGGCAAATTTTTTATTTTAAAACAATGCAACTTTTAAGATTTTATTTCTTATTTTCATATCCTGCTGTGCTTCAGTGTCATTGTCATAATCTCTGGGATCTCAGTTTATTTACACCATAACAGTTGATACAGACATGCCTTTCATAATTTAAGGTTTAAGTTTTGCCACTGATTAATGCAATATAATGTCAGTCGATATTGTAAATCATTGGGAATCTTAATTTATTAAATATAAATTTGTATTTCAAATGTGTTGAAATTATAATATTAATGTAAAATAGTAAAAAAAAGAAGCTTCTGAAATGAAGATTTGGTCATTTGAAGATTCTCAAATGACTAAAATAATAATTTTGGTAGTGTTTGATTTTATATAGATAATTTATATCATCATTTGTAAACTAGCTTATCTGAAAACTGACATTGTAATTTAACAGCTAAACTGAAGATCACAAATTTTACTTAACAATTGTACTTTCTCTCTCTTTTTTTGTTGTGAGACCACAAAACCTTTTCAAGAGTCTACTAAAATAAGTAAATGCCCTGAGCATAACATATATATAAAAATCACTGTCTGATTTCAGCTTTACTCCTTGCAAGGGTTTACTTTTATTACAAAATAATCATTGGTCTTTGTAGTAGTGATTTGCAGTTTTTTTCTCTCCTCTCCTACCCATTATAAAATTATATTTAAGAAATACAATCCAAATTAAAAAATCTTGGTTGTATTTAAAAATGATTGTTCTGTTAAAGGGGAGCATATTTTCATTTGCCAAGGAGCAGAAACTTGAATTACATGTATGAATGCTATTAATGTTATTAAATCTTGTATGAGTCTTTTAAGTGTAGTTGTAAATTTTGTGTATTTTAACTGTCATGTTTCTTTCATCTGAATTTCACATGTAAATGAAAATTTTCACGTCCTACTAACTTTATGCATTTTTTAAAAGAATAAATTTTTCTACTAAGTTGTGTTTATTTATTTTACAAGTAATATATTTTGAAATATATAAACTATATATCAAATATACATCAAGTATAACTTTATTGCTATGAAGTAGCAGTCTATTGCAGTGAGTACATATATATTACAGTTTATAGTAAATTTAAGGTTACATTGTGATTTTTATAATTAATATAAAATTTTAGAATAATGATTTTATGTGTTATATGCTGGAGTTTTGAGCTATGTAATGAATTATCTGTAGGGAATCATTTTCCAGACACAGGCGTCGGAGGAAAGATGATGAGGTTCGTCCAGGAGGTAGTCCAGTGCCTGTAGGTAGGGAAGTTGAATTGCCTAGAGGTCCTCAGTTTGATCTTGAAGCAGATGCGTTTCCCCCGTTACCCGGTTTGGAGGTATCAGCTTCAGCACCACCTCCACCGGCTCACACACTTGTAAAGGCAGTTCCTGTTGAGGCCGCACCTGTAGATGTCACTAGTAGTATCGGCAACAATAGTAACAATAGTATTGCTGTTTCACAATCCCACTGGGAAAACAGGTACCTAAATTATTTAATTAACTATATATTATATTACAAGTAAAATTTTTTAAATTGTGTATTACTTTTTTGATACTGTTTTATCCTTTCTCCTTTATTTTAATACTTTCTAACATTCTTTTTTCCTTTAATTGGTTACACTAGGTTTTTATTTAAGTCTTTCTGGTCCTTTGGATTTTTTTATGTTTTATCTCCTTTTCAGATTATCAGATGTAGTGAAAGGAACCGCAAAAGTTAAGAATAGTGGACCCAACCCGTCATGTACAGCAGGTGGCAGTTGTATGATAGGAATGCAAGCAGTAACTAGCAACACGACGACAAATACTAACTCATCTAATAACAGTGGCGGTGGAAGTAATTGTGTCGGTCCTGTTGCCGTCTCACCATGCCCCCCGACGACACCCCCACCACCTAGTCAACCTCCTCTGCCAACGCCTCCTAATACCCCAGACAAGTTTGTATTATTTATTACATGTAAATTTTGAAAACAGTTAGTCTTTTATTTCTTTATTTATGTGTTTCGTATTTTATCAGTTGTATCGATATATCTAGTAATTCTCTGTAGTTAAAAAAAAATTGCATGCTTCATATTTGCAGTTTGTATTTACATGTCACTGTTAGGTATACTATGTACATAATGTCAGTAATGACATTTTCCTTTTATCTTTTGCTGATATTTTTCATTTAGAATGGTCATGGTCCCAAATTGCTATGAGTATCACTTCTGTTTGCTTTTTAAACCTCCAACAATAATGTAAATATATATATTTACATACTCAGGTATGTATATATATATATATATATAGAGGTATAGTCTTCTCAGATTGCATAATATAGTGTTTATTATACCATATATCTTGTAAAATGTAGAAGGGTTACCGTTTGGAGGAGGGAGAGCAGCACCATTGTGATGCAGTAACATGACATGCATTAAATGTTTTTCTTTGTAAGAGAGTAGTCAATAAATTTACTTTTTGTTATTGGTCTGATTTTGTAATGCTTAAGAACTATTTTGTCACCAAACCATGAAATTGTGGATCATTAATTCAATTTTAATAAAATGATAACAGAAGTATTAAAAACTTTTTTTTTGTGCATATACTCTGTAACCCCAATTTTAGATTACAGTGTGACTTTGTTTGAGATCGTGCATTTAATTGAAACCATAAGATTCAAGTACACACCAGTATACATGGTCGGTATTCATATTTAATTCAAGTCCTTAAGCTGGATTTGAACATGGCTCTACCACTTGAAACACTGGTTAGCGGTGATTGTAACCACCTGCCTGCTCAGCTATTAAACTTACTATGAATTAATTTTGAATAGATGTTATTGTATTTAGTTAAAATTGGTTATTATCTTAATTGTTCCAGTAGCTAGTCTAAATGTTTGAGATTAGTATAGGTAATAATTAGATTTTGTTAAGAAAGCAGAAAATGGTAAGTAATGTTTGACAGTTACTCTAAAGACTACCAATATTTATAATATAATTGATCAATTACTTATACATAAAAATTAATTATAGTTAAATCAACTTGTCTGAGTGATGATATTGAAGGCCGAGGATTTGAGGATGTCACTGTTAATTTAGCTCTCCTTTTGAATAAAGGATTGTAGCTGATCAGTGTCAAACTGTGATCATAAATATGAAGCGATCCTTAAACTACTAGTCTGACAGACAATGTTGTACTGCGGAATATTTGTATTGTATATATTCTGATTTTAACAGAATTAAAGCTATATTTAAAAGATGTATAAATCATTAATGGAGAGAAATTAATCCAGATAGATTCAAAACTAGTTTAATAGTATGTAATTTAAAATTTATTATATGCAAGAAAACTATGTTATCTCTCTTCTTATTTACTCAGATAAGATAAACATCAGCAAGTTGGCATGTTGTATTTTTAAACTAATGTATTCTTTTAGTATATCTTTGTATCTGGCATCTAGTTTCCTAATAAATTGGTAGTTAGACAATAGTTGTGCCAGTAGTAGTTCGTATTTTCTATTTTTTATTAAAAATTGCTTTGTAATATGTAAACATTATGACTTGGAAATTTTTATAGCATTGTGCGCAACATTTATTCATATGATAGAATTTTTAAAAATATATAGAAATAAATGGGTAGAATTACTTGATTATTTTAATGTTCTACTATGAGGTCTGTTCAGAAAATAACAACATTTTTAATTATGTGCCAACGGAGATATTTAGTGATGTGCGGTGGGCATATTGTGTTCCGCATAACTTCCTCTGCAAACCGCATGTTCTTGGATTGTTGATAAATTGTTTACTTGTCATATTGGTTTGTTATTGGAGTACTATATGTTTGTATTATTTGCGATTTTTTTGGAGTAACTCAATGTAAAATGTTTCGTGAAACCGAGAAAAACTTTTCAGTGAAAGCTTGGGTTTAAGCTACATTGAGGCAAAAGTTCAATCATCACAATGGATTGACAAAGATCTCTGCACTCCAAGAAAGCACATCACAGTCTCAATCCAATGTCAAAATGATGCTCTTAGTCTTCTTTTTCGATTTTAATGGAATTGTGCATTTTGAATTGTTGCCTTAAAGTGAAACAGTGAACCATACATACTATCAAGGTGTTTTACAACAGTTACATAAAACTGTACACAAAAAGAGACCAGAGTTATAGTTATGGTAAGACAATTCATGGTTCCTTAATCATGACAATGCATCCATACTCAGCTTTGTTAGTTCCTAAGATTTGTGCCAAAAATCAGATGACTGTTCTCCCTCAATTTCCCCACTCGTCAGACCTGGTATCTTGTGATTCTTTCCTTATTTTTGAAATTAAAATCTGTGATGAAAAGATGTTGTTTTGAGACTATTGATGAAGCAAATTCACCTTGGACCTTAAAGGCCATTTCAAATGAAGTTATCCACGACTGCTTCATGAAGTGGGAACACTTTGGAAAAAGTGCGTGAATAGGGAAGAGGAAGCCAATAAACCAAGGCAAGGACCAATAAACTGTAAAATTTATAGTGAAGATTAAAAAAATAAAGTTTGGTTATTTTCAGAAAAGACCTTGTTTACTGTAAATCTTATTCTTCCTCTTATAAAATCATTATTTTCAATTCTTTTGTTAATTGAAGTGTACTATATTGAATCAATAGTATGTTTATCAATTGTCTGTTTAGTACTAGTTTCTATTATATTGTTTGTGAAGTAATTTTACTCAAACCATTAACGATTTGTGAGTAATGGTGATACAACTAAACAGATAAATCAATAATAAATAAATATTTAAATTAGTTAATAAATATTTGCTTCAGATCATAGCGTAATTTTTTAATGTTATGTAGAATATGTCAGGAGTATTATTATTAGGTTTTACTATTTCACAAATAAAAAATAAAAAAAAGAGTTTGATAAATCTAGATCATATATAACAGCATCTCAAAGTAAATTATTATAAATATGAAAGAGAGGAGTCTATAAATAATTATTTCATGAAATAATTGTGCCATAATGAGGCAAAAAGTAATAAATTAAAGTTGTACACAAAAAAAGTGTTTTGCATTAATTTCTAAATATTTGAGTGTCTGTTTAAATAAACATTGATTGAAGCTGCAAAAAAATAATGATTTTATGTAATTATTAATACCATTTTAAGTAAATGGATCAGAAAATCTTTTAGATCATGAAGGAATATATAGAAAGTAGAATTTTTTTGTGCAAAAGTTTTTTATATTAGTTCTTTTAGAAGACTTTGTACATAAAGTAATTATTCTATTTCTGATATGACTTCAATAACAATTCAAATGTTCTTTAAGTCACTAATAGTAAAAGTAAAAACGTAATAAGTTAGTAATAGTTTATGTAAAAACCTCTTTGTAGTATTTCTCAAAGTTATTTTATAAAATTTTTTCTCATTTGTTAATAAATTCTTGCAATGAAAATGATTATGTATAAAGTAGTTGTCACATATCTTGAATACTTCTAGCCCAGCGTACATGTGCTTCAGTATTTGTACTTTTTATTACATTGCTTTCGTTGCAACAATATTTACAGTTAGTTATTTATTCATAGTGTTATGCATGTATTTTGTCTTAGGATATTAATTATATACTGTATATTATGTGTTTATATGCAAGCAATGTATTTGCTTGCATAACTGTCGTTATCAAACATTTTTATTGTATTTTCCATTTACTTTTAGGTTTTAGTAATTTTTATTTAATCCGGGCAATAATAACGCCTCTGCATTCTACGCCCACAAAAAAAAAATTTATCTTAAAGTAGGTGTGTGATTTAGCAAGGAAACTATTTTAAATAAGTTTATAATGAATCTAAAAAATGATAATAGGTGAAAAAATTATATTTGACTGAATTTTTTTTAACATAGTCTAAAAATTCAGGTGTATGAATTAATAAAATATGATAAATTTTACGTGGTTAATAGTTTCCAGCAAGACAGAAACATAAAAACTGCACTTAGAAAACATATTCCCAACAAATTTTAAAGGTTGAAATATAATATGATTAATAACATGGTTATTATTTTTATGTTTAACATTCCTTAATTGTTAAATGAATAATGCAAGCATCTAATTCTGGTCCTTCAAATTGTATAAATATGATATAGACAATCAGTTTGCTATTAAGAAAAAAAAAATTAAAAAGCAATTTAGAGATTATATATTATTTTGTTATGACTACCACACACTTTGTTAGTTCAAATTCATTTTAGTTGTTAGGTTTTTACTGCTTTTGTATTAATTATATTCAGATAGTCTAAGAAAACATTGCATCTACATTTTTTTATATTCAGATATATAGAAAAAGAAATTCAGAGATAGTTGAAAAAAGTTAATTGAAGGTAACAATCAGTTGTGTTATCCTAAAACATTTCTGTTAAACTTAAAAGCAAAATCATAGTAGTCTGTAACTGCATTTAAACATTTGTTATGCACATGATTGTGTGAAACATTGTTTTAGTTATTTTACTCTCAAATAAGCAAATTAACACTGATAGACAAAAGAACATTTTTTAATGTTCTTTTCTGTTTTTTAGTGTGATACCATTTTCTATCACCTTTAGTTTTAAATTACGCTTCTAAAAAAAAATTAAGGGAAAACATAGTTAAAACCTAGAAATTTATAATTTTTCATGACCATACCTGTGTTAAAATGATTTCACTGATTCTTCTTCTTTTATAAATAGCCTCAAGCACATCCTGAATTAATGTCCAACAGTAATCGGCTATTTTAGTATTCCATTTCGCTTTATAATTGCTTTCCATCACCAAAATGTCTTCATGGAAACGTTCACTGTGTTCGCAACTTTTGTCTCTGAGGTTGTCCAAGAAAAACTCCAGGTGTGAGTGGAGGAAATGTATTTTCAAAGATATATTACATTCCATAACTTGTATGAAGTAAGAAGTTGATTAATATTATTGTGGTAATTGTCAGATTTTTTTTTTTTGCCGAGAAAAGTTTTGCAAATGTCTTTAAATGAAGCCCAACCTGTACTTTCTACATTATTTAACACTGAGATAAATACATCATCTTTCACCAATTATCTTATTTGAAGACCAACAAATATTCCTTCACTTGCATTTGGAAATTTCTGCCTGATGTACAAAAATCTGGGACTCTCCATGTTTATTGCTTTTACAAAATTTTTCATTAGTCTTAGCTTCATATGGTGACAGGGTAAAAGTATTTTTTTTGGGTTTGATTAAGGACTCGTGAATAATATTTTTCCCATTTGGAGTTAAGTTGTCTCTTCCACTCTTTGGTAACATAAAGTTTATCCCTAGTCAGCTGTCCGATTTGCAAAGAAGACACATGTACTTAGTATAGCCAACTGCATGCCTAACAAAATAGCTATAACATTAAAAAAAATCATGACATATGTTCCAGCTATGTTTTTTATAATTATTTTTTCAAGAACATCTTTCATCACATCATGTATCGCTTTCAAATTAATACTATAAGAGATCGATATCAAAGGATATTTGTTACCATTGTGTAGTAGAACCACTTTTCAACTACACTTGGACAAATGTATGAAAAGCGCCAATTCTGAGGTTTATGAACTTAACCTAAGTGCGACAATATAAGCTCATCAATATTTGTGCTATAAACCAAATTATTTTCATCAATAAGATATTGAGAAAGTTCTTTTTGTAAGCTTCGAAAGCCCGAAATTTTTGTATTTTTTTTTTTTAAGTAAAGCCTTGCAATCTTGATCCTAACAGTCCAGCTCAATATTTTGATAAATTTAAATCCCTAATAAAGTAATTTAATTCATCTTGTGACAAGATATGGCTTATGGAAAGATAAATCAAAATCATTGTCTTCTTCAGTACTGCCTGCTTTCGAAACATACATTCACAGGTGGCACAGGAACTAGAATAATTTCTCTCTAAGGTACAGGTCTGATTGCAGATTGCAATGAAGTATATTTTACAATATGTTAAGGTTTTTAAAAAATTCCAGACATACGTGTTAAACTAAAGTAACAGTCTGTTACATGATCCTTTGGTTCATGCCAAATTATAGGTACACCAAATGGCAAAGCCTTCCGTGTACCTTTCAGCCATACTTTTAAATATACAGAACAATTAGTGAATACTATAAGAGGAGCCCACATCTTACACATGTTCTTTTATTCTTATCACCACTTTTACACTGAAAGTACAAATGATGTGCTTTTTTAAATTAAAGGTGTAATGCTTTTTCTATTTGGTTTTGCTGTAAACTTGCCACATACATAACAAAAGGCATCCATATCATTTACACAATTTCAAAGCATTATACTGACTGTTAAAAACAGTAAGACAGCAATAAGGCTGAATAAAATTCATTCCTAAATCCAGTGCTTAATACAAACAACACTGCTGTGTTTTCAGCTACATGTTTTGACCTCCACAGACATCAATATTGTCCCATGTAGGCTCACTTTTCAGTATTGGATGCCATATTATGTGACTATGATATAATTCTTTGTCTAGTATTGTTTATTTATACCTTACAAATTATGTTAACAGAGTTAAATAGCAGAAAATGATCTAACAAAATACAATATTAAAATATTAACTTCATGTTGAAAAATGGAAGAAAATACTTTAATTAAAATTAAAAAATTTTTCAAATTGGTGGGTGATAGAAAGATTCTGTGTTCATATTTGTTTTCAGCATCAAAAGATGGATTAAAATAATGTTTCGCACGTTAGGAGACAAAAATTATGTTTATCAATGATATTTGTTTTATGATTACATTATCTTGCATAAATAAAAATTGGAAAGTTTACTTTATTGTAAAGAATTTTTTATTTATGGATTTTCCTCTCCACGTTGCAGGACAGTTCCTGCCACTGCTGTTGGTGCAGGTCCTAGTGTGACTGCCAAATGCTTAATGGCAGATAAATCAACTAAGACTGATGATTCATTGACTGCTGCTATATCGTCCGACAGATCCGATTTACCAACTCAGATTGGTGGTGATAGAGGAGATGTTCATGCTCACAATTCGACTACGACAACGGTCATAGTAGTACCAACTGCAGCGACCGAGAGTGGTGTTCCTCATCCTCCAGCAAAGCAACAAAACTCTTCTCATTCACACCATCAACACCAGCAGCCTTCTCATCATTCGTTACAACAGCCACTGCATAAGGCAAATATAAACTCTAACAGCGTAACAAGTGTGCCGACTACTACAAACGCTGCTACTATGACTGATACTTCTTCTGCACAACCTATCTCCTCACAGTCACAAGTGAGTAAAGTATGTCAACATCACATCTGCTCATAGAAAATATTCTAACTGATGAATGATTGTTATAAATGTTTTGTATAAAATACTTCTTTTTTTAACTATGAAAAATAAAACAAAATTTACAGTTAATATATATATCAACAAGATAACAAAAACTGTACTAGATCATAAGTTAAAGAAAATTTTTAATACCATTCATTATTTGCTACTGAAACTGTAAAGGTCAAAATTTTCAGATAATTGAAAAATTTACTAATCCTTACTTACTAGACTATTTAATAAAACTGTTATTAATTTTACTAAATATTTTATCTCTTGATTAATTTGTTAAAAAACTCTAAAACAATTTGTTTCACAAAAAATACATATAGATTCTATTTAAAAACCAAAATTTAAAAAAAAAAACCATAAATAAAAGTAATTAAAAATTTGAGAACATAAGACATAAATTTAAAAAAAATATATTTACAGTTCAGAAAAAATTCTACCCGACTGAAAGAAGTTTCATTTTCTAATTACACAATTTATTTGGGGTTTTTGAAATATGATACAAAAATTATTCATTAGAAAGAAAATTATCAATTTATAAAATTATGAAAATTTGTTTTATTAATTTGTAAAAAAAACTGGCAAACAGTAGTATATAACTTTCTCTGCTTGCCAGGAGAGTTGTCCAACTCTGGCTACCTGAGGTTTTACCCTCTACAATGACTACTTAGGAAGAAAGTGGAACAATAAAACCTGGATATTTGTATGTAAAATGAATTAAGCAAAAAAAAAAAAAAAAGTCTTCTCTTCTAGTCTGCTGCAGAATTCTTTAAAATGGATTACTCCTCATTCTTCACACTTCACACAGGATCATGAATTATAGCAATAATTATAAATGTATGAATATAAACCATTAACGACAAAATGGCTTAAACTACAGTATTGTTGCTAAATACTGGCTGTTGATTGAAATAACTGAACTATCCAAACACTTTGACTTTGATGCCTTTATACACAGTAATCAACATTTGTGTAAAAATTAACATGAGAGTTTGATTTACCAATTGATTAAAATAGAGTGGGGGACAAAAATAGTTATTTCACTCATAAAATGATTATTTTAAAAATTTCAAGTGGGGTTTTTTTTTTTTTTTTTTTTTTTTACTTTATAATGACTAACCAAATTCTTTTACAGTGAAACAAATTATTTTTAATGCAGACCTTTTTTTAATATAAGAAAAACTAAATACATAATCATGTAGTTATTACAAAAATAAATCTATTTACTCATAAATTTTTATATAAGACACTCTCTTGGTTTATAGTACTGGATTTTATTTTTCAGATCTAAAAAATGTTTTCCCCATAAACTTCTGTTGTTGGAACTCAGATTGTTAAACTCAACATTGTTGGAATGTATCATTTTAAATAAATAATATATTTCTCATAAATTGCAGAAGTGTATGTATGTATATATATATATATATATATATATATACATGTGTGTGTGTGTATAAAGTTTTTAGCACTGTAAAAAGAAACATTCCTGTGCTTTTGTTCATTCTAAATTTGTTATTGAAATTATCTTTAAATTAGTCATTAAATAAATCTATTTAATTGTAAAATATGTTGCTATTAATTTTTTTCAGAAATTATTCTTTATTTATGTGATGTATATTACAGTAAAATATCTCATTAATATATTGGTATTATACTTTTTAAATTATTCTGTAAACAGATTTGTCAATTAAAAGTTAATTTTTCTTAACACAATGTAGTTGGGCATCCTTCCGCCAAATCGTAGCATATCGTGGGTGTTTTTTTTAATTTTCACATCAAAATTAGACTTTCTGTAAAATATTCATATCTTACGATCTATTTGCTATTTTTCAATGAAACTTTCAGTGCTTTACTTGAAAAAGATGTCTCTATTTATTTACTTAGTATGTTTACTTAGTATTTACTATTAGCAAAGTGTATGTAATTCTGTTTTTTTATGTACAAAAACATTCTACTTTCTTGGGAATCATAGAATAAACACTATTTCACAATCAAAATAATTTTATTCGTACAAAATTACAAGATTATTTAGAAATTTTCAACACATATAAAAAAAACTATAACCTAATAGTGCTTCAATGTGTGGTAGCGTTCAGAACACTTTCATTTGTGTAGGGGTACATTGCAAAACTTGCACATGTACCGCGTTTCACTGCATAGTTTGTGAGCGGAACACACACAATGACGTAAAACATTTTTATTTTTGCCGGTTCCAACTAGAGGTTCCAATGTATGTTTCCTCATGTCCATAGACAGTCTCCCTGGTGGATCCGATTTGCAGACCTTGCTCCTGGATGTCGATGGTACTGGTTCGGCTGGTTCATCTATTGAAATTTCATCCATTACCCAATGAATCGCTATTTCCTTTAAAAAAATTTGATATTTCTTTTTGTTAGCCGAATGAATTGAATTATAATCTACGAATGAATTGAATAAGGCACAATTTATGAGGTACATTGCCATTCTTTTAGTCCATTTAACAGTTTTTCGTAAA
>JAAAKQ030311392.1:0-10020 GCA_010016005.3 Zanna intricata
ATATGTACAAAGACGTTCAATTTATTTTGTTCGATAATTGCGACAGTAACCGTTTCAAACAATAAGTCCGAGAAGACCTTGTCACGTTCAAATCTCGCCACGCATCGTAGATGCACGCACCCAATTTTTTTTTTTTTGTTTAAATGATCTATTTTTTTCTTGATATATATTTTATGGAAATACACTGTGAATATTTCAATATTGATTTAAATTTTAATGTAAATTCTTTATGTAACATTTGTTAGTTTAGCGACTGACAATTGAGATGGTTACACAATTAATTTATAAGCAGTGTTTTAATTAATAGAATGTCTTGTAAATATCAGTTTCTACTTACAATTACAATTACAATTACACTTAAACAAAAAGTAATTTTTCTACATTTTCCATCTTTTAAGAGATTTTGGATTTATTGAAAATTTTTTTTTGTTCATTATTTATCACTCTGTTACATTAATAATATAAAAATCATATACATATTGATTCTAAAATAGAATGCGTTTGAAGTGAATTGTTTTTCAGATTTTTTAAATATAAATCTAGTATATAATTACAGATAATAGAAATTATATCTCCACACGATAATAAACTTTTTTTGAGAATAAGATAATTCAAAATATAAAGATTTATTTTTACTGTTATTAAATCATTTTTTTTTTTTCATTATTACTTTCTTTCTTATTTACTGTATTCTTTACAGATATGCTTTATACAAATTATTTAAAGTCAATTTCCTTTTACCATGTACCAATTACAGCCATAAAAGAGGCTGTAAAAATGATAAGCCTACAAAAACAGTTTTGCAATTAAATATATAAATATATCTAAAAAAAATTTCATGTTGCAGAAAGCTTTTTGGTCATTACAGTAAACCAAACTCTTTTCTGTGTTAAGATTTGATATTACAGGAACTAATCGGTTTATAATTAATTATTCTTTTCAATATAATCTTCTATTTTATATTGTTTAATTCTTTTTATTATTATTTCAGACCTGTTGATATTGTTCAATTAAGAAATAATACACCTTCACATTTATCTATTTCTTTGTTTTAATTATAAACTTAGTACGAATTAATTATATTTTTATTTTTATGTTGACATAATGAAGGAGGGTGTTTCACTACCTCTAACCGAGGTACCAGCGGTATAAGGGACCATTCCAGTAGAGTGCAATAGAGCTAATTACATCTGGGTTTGCCCAGATGCCCAGAAGACATCGTTCGAGACTCACTAAATAGAGCCATTCATGCATCAGCATGATAGTTTCCACCTTGGGTTACGACTACGATAAGGTGTCAACATCACCAAGTGTATATGTAAGAAGAAATAGTGTAGGACATTGTTGTGTTCCTGTGTACGGGTATATGTTGTAATTTGTGTAGCGTTCTTGGTGCAGGTTGACATTTTTGTTTATTTTATTGTTATGTATAACAGCTACAATAAACTGTTTTTCTATCCAAGATCATCACAAAAGAATGAAGAGGGGTGTTTCACTACCTCTAATCGAGGTACCAGTGATATAAAGGACCACTCCAGCAGAATGCAATAGAGCTAATTACATCTGGGTTCGCCCAGATGCTCAGAGGACATCGTTCGAGACTCACTAAATAGAGCCATTCACGCATTGGCATGATAGTTTCCACCTTGGGTTACGACTGCAATAATGTGTCAACATCACCAAGTGTATGTGTAAGAAGAAATAGTGTAGGACGTTGTTGTGTACTTGTGTAAGGGTATATATTGTAATTTCTGTAGTGTTCTTGGTGCAGAGTATGTGTATAGGGTAAAGTGTTCTGCAACTCAATGTGTAGTGGGAAGAAAAGCTGCAGAGACTAGGGCCATGGGGATGCCAACTCTCAAAATCTTAAAGAATAAGATTCCCCGTCGGGGTGAACCCTGATGTAATAATATATATTACGATCAGTACAATAAGCACATCCTCTATGTAATTCTATTAAAATTTTATGCTCTGAGATTTTTTAAATTTGTACGCAGTAGAATAGTTATGACCCTTATTTATGTTACATAAACTGTACTATTAACCCCTTCCTCTGTAAGAACATGAGAGTGATCCATAAAATTTAAATTGAAATGTATCTCCTTCTTCTTTAGTGCAACTGTCTATTGACAGTTATCAAGAAACAGCGTCTTCTATGATAGGTCTGTCCTGAGCTTTTTTTTTTAAATTATACTAATCTTGTCTCGCTTTCAAATCATCCAATATTCCTTTATTCTCCTTCTTCCTCTTACCCTCAATTATTACTTTTGAATACAGTCATGTCTTAGAATATGGCCTACGTTATTTGCTTTTCATTTTTGTATCATCCTAATTGTACTCCTACTCTCATTTATAGTTGTCATGATTGATCATCAGTTGATAGTTAGAATTTTCTCCACAACCACATTTTGAAACTTTCCAGGTACAGAGTTTCTCTCTTCTTCACAGTCCATGTTACTGTATCATATTATACCGCACTTTAAAAAAAAGCGCTTGAAATTTTTTTTTTTTAGGAGGGGCGAAAAGTGCTAAAGCATATCGTACGGATTGAATATGAATGGCTAAGAAACAATTATTATGGCCATATAAAAAATTAAAACTAAAAATAGATTGAAGATAAAATTAAAATTAAAATTAAAATTACTAAAAACTTACAACTAATATCACAGAAAAAAATAAAATTAAAAATAAAAGATAAATCTAATATCGCAGGTGAGATACTATCTAAAACTTAAAACTAATAGTCACTATTTTAAAAATTAAATGAAATAAAATTATAACTAAAATATAAAGAAACTTTAGGAAATCCTAAGGGGATGTAAATGGCCCCATAACGGGTAACAAAAAAAACTGTGTAAAACTTAAATTTTATTAAATATATTTGTACGTTGCAGGAATACAAAAACCCTATGTATCACTGTCTTATCATTTCCTAGGATATGGCGAATGTTTTCGGGCAATTTAAATTTGCGACGTAAGGCCGCATAACATGCGCAGTCTATCAAGATATGACACACAGTTACTCGGCAGTTGTATCTTACGCAGTGTGGTGCATTTTCTTCTGACATCAGGTACCCTTGAGTGGCTCCCGTATGTTCTATCCGCAATCGGCAAAGGACCTCTTCCTCACAACGGATATTTCTATATGAGGAGTTGCCGGCCTCCGTGGCGCGAGTGGTAGCGTCTCGGCCTTTCATCCGGAGGTCCTGGGTTCGAGTCCCGGTGAGGCATGGTATTTTTCACACACGCTACAATTCATTCATCTCATCCTCTGACGATATATCTTAACGGGGGTTCCGGAGGTTAAAAAAATTTTTTTTTTAAATGTATGAGGAGTCCCATGGCAACACAGTATCTTCAATATGTCGTAGTATTTTATCCACTGTGGCCGTCCTATCATCTTGCGGCTTTGCACGAAGAGCGAGTTTTATACGATTAATAAAATCGCATGTAGTAACACGTGTAGTGACAGATGGTTGACTACATGCGTCCTTGTCTGCGGAATCCGCACGTTCATTTCCCGGAATCCAGTATAAACTCACTAGTGTGTTGCGATGGTTCAACTCGGCGATTGCGTTATAGATTTCTATAACGATAGAAAGTCTGGAATTAAAGTTTTCCAGGATTTGGAGAGCACTGTACGAGTCACTACAAATAGGGATATTGCGATATGTAGGGTTATCGCAATAACCCTATATGTAGGGTTATCGGGATATTCAGAGACTTGTTTATGGCTTACAGTTCAGCAGTAAATACACTTGTGATAGTAGGTAGGCCAAACATATATGTTCTATCATCGACAACAAATGCGCATCCAACGGTATCATTTTGCTTCGGTCCATCAGTGTATACTATTGCATCTGCGTTTGTCGTGGGCAGGATATGTTGAAACATTTGCTGGAAGACAATAGGTGGCGTTGATTCTTTATTGTAAGTCGTAAGATCAAATATGAAATTTAGAAGGTTGATTCTCCACGGAGGATATGATCACGGATATGTGTGAAAAATGGAAGGGGTGCCAACATTTATAAGGTGCAGTGGACGATGGGTACGGACACCTACAGGGGAAGTACAACGTGGATGGTTCTCATATCTTCCTAAAGTAGGATTCCCAAGAATCAAGTCAAATGCAGGGTGATCTGGCTCTCCTTTTCAGACGGAAAAATTAGGATTCTAAAAGCTGGTCCCGTCTGTCCCAAAGTAATGGCTCACCACAGTCAACAAGCAAGCTTACGACAGGGCTTGATTTAAAGGTACCTGTGGCAATCCGAAGGAAAGAATGGTGTACAGCATCCAGCATATAAAGAACGGTATGACACGCTGTAGAGTAGAAGACGCAACCATAATCTAAATGGGAAAGAACTAAAGAATAATAAAAGCGTTCATACTTGACCGATCGGCTCCCCAATTTGTGTTGCTAAGGACTCGAGACATATCTAATAGTTTAAGACTTTTTACTTTTAATTCTTTGATGTGTTTAACCTACATGAGAGGGCTATCAAAAACTAAACCGAAAAACCTGATATCAGGAGAAACAGCAATCAGCTCTCCGTTGGAAATATTTGCGGAATGGAAGGATCCAGGAGTCGAGAAAAGACTACACATTTAGTTTTCTCGGGTGAAAAGGTGAAGCCGGTAACCCTGGACCAAGCTTAAAAGCGAGATATTGTGTTTTGTAATAATCTCTCTGCTGTGGCTGTTGAACGGGACGTAATATATATAGCAAAATCATCAAAAAATAATGAACATGAAACTGGTTGTTGGACACAATTAGTAATGTTGTTGATGGCTTAGAAAATAAGGTACTTAAGACACTTCCTTGAGGCACTCCACTCTCAAAGATGACGCTATCCAATAGAGAATCTCCAACCTTAACACCGGAATGTTCGGTCATTCAAGAAGCCTCTAATAAATGCAAGCATATTGCCCTTGATTCCCCATTCTTTAAGCATGTTAAGTTCCCACCCCACAGTTTCTAAAAACTTAGCCTGGCGACGTGGCTGATACAGCCGTGTCACCAGGCTGTATCATACGCTCTTCTAATATAAAAAAATATAACCACGAAGCGCTGGCGGAGAAGGAAAGCGTTTTGGATAGCTGATTCCAATGACACTAAGTGGTCAACGGTTCTAGACGGAGACCATACTGTTCTGGAGATAAAAGGCCATGTCTCTCCAAATACCATGCAAGTTTGCGGTTCACCACTCTATTACTTTGCATAATACGCTTGATAAGGAAATGGGGCGGTAGCCTGAGGGGCTTGCTTTATGTTTAACTACTGGTACGACAATGGCTTCTGAAGGGAAAAATTGAGAGGAGAATAAGTAATTATAGATATTCAATAGGTGTAGTAGCGCCAAATTAGGAAGGTGAGAGGGCATGCTCAATCTAATGTTATCAGATCTAAGGGAGGTGTCACGTGTTTTCTTTAAGTGCGTGTGAGAACTCGCTGAATGAAAATGGAGTGTTCAATTCATCGACCGAATCAACAATGTTTAAAGATAAAAATTCCAGCTGTAATTTGTACCTCTGAAATTCGTCACTATATGCTGTGGTGAGGGAAACCGACCGGAAACAGTCTGACAAGTTATCTGCCACTTCCGAAGGTGTAGTGATGAGTTCCCCTTCGTGAACGAGTCCGAGAATGGATTGTATTGGTGATCCGCAGATTGTGCGGATCCTTTTCCACACTGCAGACGTGGAATAGTATGTGAGATGGTATACATTCTGCTCTAGCTTTGCGGTACAAATCGAGATGTTCAATGGTTGGCCTGCGATTAAATTTCCCGAAGTTTGTGGAATATATCTATTAGCATTCTCAAATATGAGAGACGTAAAGAAGGACAGTTCATCAAGGGTGTCTGTACCATCATCATACTGTAATAGGAAGGCATTGTGATAAGCATTCCAATCTGCCTTTTCAACAATCCATCTCCTTGTACTTTTATTAACCTTGCGGTCGATACCAAATGCTATAATAATTGGTCTGTGGTCACTGCCGTGAAGATCGTTACAAGCAGACCAAATAAGATGTAAATTCGATGAGCATAAGGAGAGGTCGACGTTGGACCGTATCCGACCAGACGATGAGAACATGAATGTGTATAAACCATCATTTAGTAGACAAAGATCCAAATCTTATCTCAATCAGTTTATCATATTTCCTCGAGGAGAGTAGGAAGATGAGCCCCAGAAAACATGATGGGCATTGAAGTCTCCTACCATTAATGCCAGCGATGGTATTTGGGAGAGATTTGAAATTTCTAGAGCACTGAACTCAGAGTTCGGTAAGAGGTACAGATTGCAAACATGCAATTTAAACGGGACCACGATTTTAACAGCAATAAGTGTAACCAGTGGTATTCTTCTAGCAGTCACCTCATTTTGCATGAAAATAGCGATACCACCACTCTCTCCGCTAACAGACAGAGTCGTAACTCTCACTGATATAACCTCTGAATGTGATTACATCTTTTTTCAATAGATGTTTTTTGGAAACACATGATCAACAGTTCATCTGCGTGCACCAACACTCTAACGTCTTCAATACGGGACCGAAGACCTCTAACATTCCACTGAATGATGCTCATAAATAAAAAGTAATTAGATGAAGAATAAAGATAAATGTAAACAAAGTTAATTATAGATGATCCGGTTTTTTTTTTTCGAATTTTTGATTTTAAGGATATCTGATGCCCTGTGATCGGGCGGTTCCTCTACCATATCCTCCAGTATACGTGGTGTTGGAAGGGGGAGATTTTGACAACTGGGAAGATGTGGATGACATCCCAGAGGAGGTTGTTGTATTGCTCCCTTAACAGGGAGCTTATTTGGTGGCTTACCAGCTGCTGTATTTATTCCTGCCCGTGTAAGCGAAGCTTTGAGAGGGATCCCATTGTTGGATTCACTAACTGCAACTAGACGATTTTTGTTCGTCTTTGTCGGCTCTGAAATAGTGGCTGTAAGTGAAGCAACTTGATCAGAGAGTATCTGAACAAGTTTTTTTTTTAACTCATTGCAGGATCCGCACTGCTGACTACCTACGTTTGCAGGAGTATGCTTTAATGTAGCGACAGCAAAGGAGACATCTGGTTAAACCAGATTCCTCAAGTTGTTTTTTTATAATCTTTGCTGCCGCCGGAAAAGAAAGCTTCTGCTCGGTAGCGATTCTGAGAACTGCCTTTTCTTCTTTGAAAATTGGGTAATCTCGGGAGCGGACTGAATGTGAACAGCCGCAGTTCGCGCATTTTTCATCTTCTACGCAGTTAGTGTCATTGTGCCCTTCGAGTACAGATCTGTTTTCGGGCAAGATGTTTTAGTGTGAAACATCTTGATGTTTTAGTTGGCATCTGAAACACCGCAGTGAGTTAGGTTTGAATGGTCGCACCCGAACCGAGAGGTAACCCACTTTAATCTTTTCTGGTGGTAGTGGGAAATTGAAAATCAGAATAAGAGAAGATGTTGGTTCTTCCATTCCGCTCTGGCATTTCATTATACGCTTTACCTCTACAATGACGAAGCTCATCAGCTATTTCAGCGACAACCATATCGGAAGGTCTCGGAAAAAAATTACGCCCCGGCTCGTATTTCGAGTATTGTGACATCCTGCACTTATATTAATACCACCAATATTGTCAGACGTAGCAGAGATAGACTCTGTTCGTCATGATCGGATCGATCCGTCACGTAACTACTTGAACCCGTTATGATTTTATTAATTATGATCGCAGAGACCTTTTGAAGGAAGCCACTTTCCTGACTATTTCTAAGAACTACAAATCTGATATTTTTGCTTTCTAACCTTGATCTGTCCCTATTTAAAACAGTATTATCTTTTTAATTGTTAACCTTGTCCGACAACGCCGACCGAGGGCTTTTCACTAGACTATTTTTGGTGGTTTTTTCAGATGGACCACCAACCATTATAGTAGCCGGCCTCCGTGGCGGAGTGGTAGGGTCTCGGCCTTTAATCCGGAGTCCCGGGTTCGAATCCCGGTCAGGCATGGCATTTTTCACATACGCTACAGTTCATTCATCTCATCCTCTGAAGATATACCTTAACGGTGGTTCTGGAGATTAAAAAAAAAAATCATAACAGTTTATGTTGGACTTGTAATTTTCATCACACGAGTACCGGCAATGTAACGGACCATCAGCAGGGCGCACCCGTACTGAAGCTAGAGCTAATTACAACAGGGTTCACTCAGGTGCCCAGAGGACGATCATTCGAGACTCACTACATAGAACCATTCACCCATCGACACGACAGTTCCCACCTTGGGTTACGATTGCATTTCGTAAGGTGTCGCAACATCACCAAGTCTATGTGTAAGAAGTAGTGTAGAATGTTGTTGTAAGATTATATGTTGTACATTGTGTAGTGTTCTTAGTGTAGAGTATGTGTTCTGCAGCCCAATGTGTAGTGAGAAGAAAAGCTGCAGAGGCTATGGCCGTGGGGACGCCAACCCCCAAAGTCTTAAAGAATAAGACTCCCAGTTGGGGAAAAATCTTGAAAATCTCTTTCTCATACCAAGAGGTATACTTTTGTTGTAAGCAGTTCTCTGACCTTGTTCAATGTCATTTTATTTACCATTCATAATTCTGCTTCTATTTTCTTCTTTTGATTTCCTCGGTGCAACTTTTATCAAACTTTATTGTGCTTCCAAGCTATTTAAAACTACCAAACTGTTCTAATTGTCTCTCCTCAACAGTAATCTCTGTAGCATCACATATTCTAATTACATGAGAATGTTGCATGATATTCTCATAGAGAATATAATGCAATTATTATAAATAAATAATATTTATTTAATAGTACGGAGGCTATTCAGAAAGTAACTTCAGATTTGCTATTAAAAAAACAATTTATTATATACATCTTACAGCTACTTTCCTTCATAACTGCCCTCTAAAGTAACACACACGTCATATAAAAACAAATTTTTTGAATATCCTTGTCATAAAATATTGCCGCCTGTGAATTTAAGTAATGTAGCAACACTGTTTTTCAACTTCTTATCATTTCTAAAACACTCCATCACTTTTATTTTTAGGAAAAGTTGATAATCTCTGGGAGCCAAATTAAGACTGTGTGGGAGCCTGGTTAAACAACTATCATATGAAACTGTCAATTTGGCAGTATGTGGACGATTGTTGTCATGAAAAAACAAAGATGCCTGAACTTAACATGACGCACTTTTTGTTTTGTATGGCCCTTTCAATTTCTTCAATGTCTTGCAGCAAGTTTCAACATTAATTCTTGTGTCTTTTTCCATAAAATTAACAGAAATCACAATTTTACAATTCCAGAAAACTGATGCCATCAGTTTTTTTTTTTTTTGGAAAAAAGTGTTGAACAGATCTTTGTGGGTTTTCAAAAAGGACTGGTGTATTCCCATTGCATTGATTGGCCTTTTATTTCCAAGTTAACAAATTTAACTCCCTGATCGCTAGTTACGATCAGTGAATGAACTCATCTTTCTTGTTACGGTAACGATGAAAAAAGTTTAATGCTGATACCATCCTCTTTTGTGTGCAATTGTCAGAAAGAATTTTATTAACCCGGCGAGTTCACAAAATTTGTGGAAGCATTATCGATCGGTTGTTATTTCATACAGCACTGTTTGTGACATGTAAGGAAAAAATTTAGATGGTTCTCTTATTGTGAATCAACTATTTTTCTCAAATTTTCATATAGACACTTACTACACATTCATCTGTAACAATTGTGGGTCAGACCATTTCTTTCATGTCATGAATGTTTGTTCAACCTTCTGGAAACAAACAGCATAATTTTCTCATCGCACTGTCCCTAATGATATTCCATCCATATACTGCATAAATTTCATGAGAATTTCAGTAGCTGACTTTTGAAGTTATTACTTCTTTTAGCGGCGTATGGATGTATGTTGAGCATGGAGAAAAAAGTTCAGTTTGCCATCATGGAACGCTCTAACACAGCTATATATTACATACACAGCAATACAACTGTATTACATACAGGCAATCGAGCTGTAGTAC
>JAAAKQ030311414.1:0-10019 GCA_010016005.3 Zanna intricata
TTGTACAATATCAGGTCGACCACTCCTGAGAAGTGTGGTTAATTGAAACCCAACCACCAAAGAACGCCGGTATCCACTATCTAGTATTCAAATCCGTATAAAAATTTTTATCTTTACTAGATCTTGAACCTTAGAACTCTCGACATCGAAATCAGCTGATTTGCGATGTCGAGTTAACCACTAGACCAACCCGGTGGGTTGTAGCGCATAACTTATTTTTACTTAACTTATTGCTTTACTTATAGTTGAATTAAACATTTCTTTCATCCACGTTGGTTAAAGTTTTTATTCTGATAATTTGTAAATGGAATTTAAGAAACATTTTTCAGATATTTTCAGTGTGATTTATTTTTTTTTTAATTACAATTTAATTTTTGTTAAAAATAAAACAAAAAATTCATAACTTTTAGATTATCGCCTACTTTTTTTTAAAAGTAGTTTTGTTTTCTTATTTATTTTCATATTTTAGTAAACTAGCGTAGTTTGGTGGTCTATAACACTGATAATATGCACGAAAAGATATGAGGGGAGTGCACTGAAGCGTGAGTAGGCAGACCGATTCTCGATTCAAAGTAAATCTACATACATGAGATGTAAAACCAGCTTGATGGATGTCCTGCTCATGAAAATCGATGGCTTAGTCCGCTTCAGATTTCTTGACAAACCCGCCTGCTATTCAACCATAGCCATAGCCTTGTACTGCTACTTTTATATATATATATTTCTAAAGAGAGTCGAGTATATTTAAATCAGAATATCCGCACTCTTTTGCTCTCTCTATTCCAACGTAACTTTATTACTGAATATTTTATATTTTAGCCGAATTGCTTCTACAAAGAGTCGCTAAAAGCCTGGGTTATCGTCCAAATAAAAGAAAAATTGAGAAGAAAATAGTTCTATTTTTCTGACTGTAAGAGAATACATAATGTAACAGAGGTAAAGTAACTAAATAAAATAAAACTAATTATTTGTAAAAATAACTTCAGACCCAGTTTTTTTTTATATATATGGATGCTCTGAGGCGTTTTGAATTCATAAATACTAAAAATCTTGATTATGTGATTCTATATTAATATTTTCGCGCGCACGAGTGTTGTATGCGCGCGTCTTCGTATGCGAAGTTGCTGATCTGTTACACAAAGTATGGTAAATGAAGAATACACTTGAACTTAAACTTTTCTTTTCTGTTTATCCTCTGGAACCACGTAAGGTATTACTTCAGAGGATGAATGAGGATTATATGTATGAATATAAATGAAGTCTAGTCTTGTATAGTCTCAAGTCGACCATTCCTAAGATGCCTCTCTTTTACTGTTTAGTCTAACTACCGTAAGGTGTTACTTCACCTTACGGATGAATGAAGATACTATGTATGAATTTGAATGAAGTGTAGTCTTGTACAATCTCAGGTCGACTACTCCTGAGAAGTGTGATTAATTGAAACCCAACTACCAAATAACACCGGTATCCACGATCTAGTATTCAAATCCGTATAAAATTGGTTACTTTTAGTAGTAAAGGTTTGGAAAGGATTTGAACCTTAGAACTCTCAACTTCGAAATCAGCTGATTTGCGATGTCGCGTTAACCCTAGACCAACCCGGTGGGCTATTCCTGAGATGTGTGGTTAATTGAAACCCAACCACCAAAGAATACTAGTAAATACCATCTAGTATTCAAATTCGTACAAAATTAACTACCTTTATTAGGATTTGAACCTTAGAATTCTTCGAATTCGAAATCAGCTGATTTGCGATGACGAGTTTACCGCTAGACCAATCGGTGGGTTACCTGAACTTAAACTGGAACAATTTTCAATAAACCTACGTAAAAAATAAATTTGTTTTTTACTTTATATATATATATATTTTTTTATGTACCTGGGCATTTTACTATGCGAATCGGCTGAGTTTTTTCTTTTTTATTATGCTCGAAATGATCTACAGATACGTCATCAATGTCATCGAACCCCAAACTTCCATTTCATCTGAGAATTCCTCAAAAAACTCCTCATTCATTACTTATTGAGGAACTTTCCGATGTTTACTCACAGTTTCCTGATAATCACTTTAAATGTATGTCGGTGCTTGATGACGTATCTACTGGCCATTCCAAGCTGAATAAAAAAACATACAACCCTACATATTTAGTAGAAGGCATTTTGACAGATTGGAAATAAGTTTTAACGCTCTGTATTGAATACTTCATTACTTTGTACCTAAATTTTATATATATATTTATATATTTAAATAAACGTTTTTCTTTATAAAAGAATTTTCTTACTGTTAGACACGACGAGCAAAGTATAAAATCATTTTTGAAACTGGATTAATTAGAATTATTATAATACTTTTGTATGTAGTTTTTTTATGTAATAAATTGCATGGTTTTAGGACATTTGTACAATTAATCTACATTCTATTCTTCATGTATTTAGGATATTTTTTAAAAACTATCCTTGAATATATTATTTTAAAACCAAATATCTGCTTTTATCTGCTTGAAAATTGTTAAATATGTATTACAATAATTCAAAAGACACCCAGTTTCAAACATTTGACAATTATAGAGTATATCACTTGTTCTCCCGCAACTTCATAACCACCTATTCTACTTATGAAAATAATGGAAAAATTTTCATATAAATATGAAGCATCTCCTAAAATGCTTCGTTTGCGAGTTACGACATGTGAAAAATTTCGCTTTGATTTCAGCTACCCCAGTGAAATGCGGTCGTACTGAAATTTTTAAGACATTAGTTAAGTGATAAAATTAGTGATTTTTTATGGGTTTTGAACTGGAGAATCGAATAAAATAGGTCCTAGAATCTTATCTGTAGTAGGTTTTGAGAAATCTAAACTAATAAACAGGGATAAAAAAATCCCTGCTTTTTTATTCAGATACGGTTCTAGGACCTATTTTATTCAATTTTTCAATTCAAAAACCATAACAAATTACTAATTCTGCTCCTTAATTAACGTCTTAAAAATTTCAGTACAACCTTATTTCACCGGGGTAGCTGTAATCTGAACGAAATCTTTCACTAGCCTTAACTCAAAAACAAAGAATTTTTGGACATAAGTTTATATAAATCTTTTCCATTATTTTCACAAGTAGAATAGGTTATGAAAGTCCTGGGAGAACTTTGTGATACAATCTATACATACATAAAATAAACATTTTAATAAATGTTAAAAATTAAAAAACACGACTGCCGGAAAAAAAAACATTGCTCTTTTGTACTGGTTCTTTTCCATCATGATTTTGTTAATTAGCAAATATCCCTTTGAAATTTGAAAATCAGAACATTGGTTGCGAAGATATAAAACCGTCTTCTGAATAACCGTAATCTGTTAGATCGAGAATGTACGTACCTGATGCATACAAACATTATCCTTTAACCTATTAACAAATACCCCGTTTGAATTTTGAAAATAGGACGATTATTTGCAGATATATTATAAGAGCAACCCCGTTACAACTCCCAAAACATCGCCCCAGCGGTACACCGTTCGTTACCAATTGATGGTGATGATTAATCTAGACTCGCACGAGATGCTTGCAACAACTCACCATTCTAGCTTTACACGCAGTCTCTATGGGATGCCCATTATTATTAAGCAGAAAAACTTTTTAAATTTATTTAATTTTTTTTTTTTTTTATTTAACGTAAATTTAATCCTATTATTTTTTTGTAATTTTATTCATTTGATTGATTTGAATTATTAGATTCAAACCAAGGTAACACAATGATAGATGCTCACAGATCACAGTTCATCAATTAAATTCATTATAGTTTGTGATTCAACTCGAAAATCTCCACTACTACATATATATTTATATAGTCTATGACACTCCCAGTAACGTAAGGATACAACACAGGGTGATTCATCTAAATCGGTTCGGCCGTTGAGCTCTTGCAGTGGAAAAAATATACCTACATACATACACCCTAAAAATATTACACTCCTTTCTGGCAAATCGTGCAAAAAATACTTCCATGTATTATGAATATCTCTTGTACGTACTGTATGCGATGATCCATTGGTGTATCGATTATTACTTATTTTTAAACTATTACTATTTGTATATATCTATTCTTGTATCAGTTCTTTTTATTTATTTATTATTTTTTTTTTAATTTTAATTTTTCTGCTTACGTATAATTATTTAGAGTTTTATTTAAGAAACTCGAATTTTTTTTTTATAACTATGAAAATTAAGGACAGGTATCATTAAATGCGAATAGATTTAATACTTCGTATAACAGTAAACATGTTAAAATTTTATTATAATTATTCTAGTTATGTTTAAGAATTTTACAGTTTTATTTATTTATTTTTTTTTTTTTTAATATTAGAAGTGCTGTTATTCGTTTTTTTTTTTTAATTTTATTTATTTATTTTTTTGTTAATTTAGAATTAATTCTAAAAAATAAATAAATAATCATTTATTTTCTATGATCTCAATATTGTTATAATATAGAGTATATCCTGTATTTATGTGTATGTTAGTTAAATGAATCAACATAAAAATAAAAAATATAAATATATTATTTAGTTAAATAAAAGAATTTATCGTTCAGTGACCTCTATATTGATACCGGAAGTTCACATAAAAGAAAAGAAATGATAAAATTAAAATAAAAAAGAACATTTGTGAAGATTTGCTGCTACTGAATGAAGTGATATTATTTTATTTTGCTTGTCGTTTTGAGTGTAATTATTTATTTATTATTTTTCTTTTTTTTTTAACAAAAAAAAAATTTTACCAAGCGGTTCGTTGATTATTTTGATATTTCTTTCCTACATCGACCACTTACCAGTATTTTATGCAATTGTGTGAGTATGGGACAATAATCTACGGAAGAAGCCCATCAAGTTATTTTATGTAAAAAAAAAAGAAAAAACACAAGACACGCACTCTAATCATATATAAAATATTTATGTAAACACAGTCTTGTATAAATAAAAATGCTGAACTGGAATGATATAAAAAAAGAAAACGGAAAATTAAAAAATATTTTTTGTTATAATGTTGGTAAAACTACATAAATAATATTGATGTATCTTTTAGTTTTTTAACGTTGATAAAATTACAACCGGAAAATAATTTTTATAAATAAACACCAAAAATGAAGAGTTTTTATAATGATAGTTTTTATTAATATTAAAAATAATAAAAGCAAGAAAGCCTATTTATAAATTACTACATAAAATACCTGATTATATTAAATTTAACAAATTTTTTGACGCGAACATCTTTAAGATTGTATCGAAACTTATAGGTACCAGAACAGAAATTTGTAGTCTAACGAAAAGGTCTACATCATCCTGTTTTAATAACTCTCTAACTATTACTCTCAGAGACGTAAATGCGGTGTCATTTTATAACTTACATTTCGTCCGTACGATTTTGTGTAAGCATCACTGATGAGCGGATTGTCAGGGAGGGGCACAACGCAGATCGGTCAAAACTGGTGCTCTCGCCCATTTCCAATCAGAGTAACTCACCACCTAACGATTCGTGTGTTTGTGTTCAGAGTTTTCCAAGATAAATCAGATTAAGTAATAATAAGGGTATTTTAGACAATATTTATATGTAAAGTAATAATGTAAAAAGGTATAAAAATTCAATATAATCGGCCTCAATCCGCAGAGACTGCTACGGGAGAGCGCAAAGCTGGCACGGCGCGCTCAATTAACGACGCCGACGGCGCAAGCACCTCTACCGTTGGTTATTATTCCTTATATCTTATACTTCTCATATCACAGACCAATATTGAATAAAATTGTCGTCAATTATTTGTCGAAATAAATATCATGTACCATTTAGTGTCCGTTTTATGATAAAATTAATTTAATATGCAGTCCATGTCTCGTTTTTATTTCAATCCAGTACATTAAAAGTAACTCGTTTACATACAGACCAACCAATTTATCTGTAGAGTTGGCCCAATGAAAGAATTAAAATTTTTCATTGGAGATTTTCAGAGTTGTTTTAAAAAAAATATACAATGGTTCACCCATTTAACTCTACAGATTAGTTGATCGGTCTGTATCTCGGAGGAATTTCATTCAAGGTTGGAACGTTTCATTTTAAGTCAACGGCCGTGCGTCCCGAGACAGCCTCGCCCGAGTTTTTAAATATATTTTTGATAATCGAAATTCAAAATTAAATTTATTTGAAATTAAATTAAATATTTTTTTACCAAAAAAAGTACATGAAACAAATCATCGAAATTCAAAATTAAATTTATTTGGAATTCAATTAAATATTGTTTTATTTGTTTCATGAAATCTATAACATATGACAAAAAAAGAAAATCGAAATTAAATTTACACAAAGCATTTTTTGGATACAGTTTTTTTTTTTTTTTATATAAAGTGTTAAACAAAAATAGATAGTATAATTATTTTATTGAGATTTGCCGGCATTTATTTTGTAGTTTAAAAATATTGAAAGTTATGCAATACTTTGCTAGCTAACTTTTTGAACGATGAATAAATGTGTTGGATTGTACAGATGTCTTGGAAGAAACAACCAGCGCTTCTAAGATTTATTTTCTTTTGTCTTGAAACAAACGTTCAATTAAATCCTCTTTATAACCTCTATTTTGGCTATCGCCCTGCAACAACTTCCAATGGGTGATAATTTTGACTTTTTTTTTGTAGCGTATGACAAAATGTCATTCCTGGCCGGTATTCGAACCTAGAACTTCCGGAAGAAAGACAGAGACGCTAACACTCTATTACGGAGTCGGCATTTTGATATAGTTAAAAATTATTTTTTAATTATTTCCTTTTTCAACAGGCTGACATCCTACAACAGTTGTCGATGGATGACAGTGAGTTTTGTAGCGTGTAAATTGTTGTGTTTGACCGAGACTCAAGCCTGGAATCCACCACCACTTAACCACAGGAATTGAATTATTATTACTATTATAAAACCTTTAATTGTATTCATAAAGTTAAATCTATTTTACTTTTATTAAATTATTTTAAATAAAGTTAATACAATTTTGTTCATCAAATCTCAAATAACAGTAATTTAATATGTTTTAACAAAAAAAAAAAATTTTAACCTTTTTTTACGTAATAAGTTAAAAGTATATATTAAAAAGCAATCTTCATGCTGCAGAAGTAGCATGTCGGAATTTCACCCAGAAATCCCGGGTTCGAATCCCAGTCAGGCAAGCCATTTTTCAAATATTATAAAATCGCATACTGACACGTAAAAGCTTCGAAAACTTCTGTGGTAAAACGTAAATGAATTATTTCATCCTTATAAAAAAAACTTATAAAAAAATATTTCATGTAAAAACAATTTAACCAAACTAGTTATCAATTAAAAGTCTCTGTCTTTTTTTCTCTCATTTTTCTGTTTATCTTCCAGAACTACCGTAAGGTATTACTTCAGAGGATGAATTAGGATGATGTGTATGAATTTGAATGAAGTGTAGTCTTGTACAATCTCAGGTCGACCACTCCTGAGAAGTGCGGTTAATTAAAACCGAACCACCAAAGAACACTGGTATCCATGATCTAGTATTCAAATCCGTATAGTTTACTTTTACTAGTAAAGGTTTGGAAAGGATTTAAATCTTAGAACTCTGAACTTCGAAATCAGCTGATTTTCAATATGGCAATAACCACTTGACCAGTACGGTGGCTATCAATAAAAGTCTAATAAGACTTTCCCTAACGGATATTCTTAATATTATTACTGTTTAATGTAATATTAATTCATTTCTAAGAAAGTAACAGTTGCTAACTTATATTTACCCTACATACGCTAAGTTAATATAATTTATTTATGTCAGATTTCCATGGTAATATCGATTAAGATCATCACTGAATCCATTTTGATAGTTTCAGCATGACGTTTGTACGTACGTACGTATCTCGCATAACCCAAAAACGATTAGCCGTAGAAATGTTGACATTTTTTATTTAGGTTCTTTTTGACACATCTAGTTGTGCACCTCCCCTTTGGTTGCAATCAACTGAACCAAAAGTGCCCCAAAATCCAAAACAATTTGGATTTTGGAAATTTTCTTAACTGCACTAAACCCTCGTTTAGAGCTTTTAAACCGTATATCACAAGTGGTACTTATTTTCATTGGTTCAGAATTATAGCCAAATTAAATTTTAATTAATGAAATATTTGGATCCTGCAAGGGAAGGCAATTGGGTTCGAATTCGCCTTCGTATACTTTTATATATATATATATATTCTTATACATATATTTTTTTTTTTAACTTCTGTTTTTAATTTAAATATATTATTAACTTCTGATTGTAAAATCTTTTTACAATAAATAATAATTCAATAATAACAATAAAATAAATATATGAAAAAAAAATCAGAAGTTATTAATGAAATAAATATTTCATGTACTTTTAAAAAATATGTGTATGCAATTCAATAGGCATGTAAGGAAGTAATGTCGTATTCATGTCAGATTTGGTGAAACATTAGATTATTTAATATTAATTGAAAATTGTAATGTAGAATCGTATTTTTTTGTTTAGGCATTTGTTTCAGTATGCTTGATAATAAATATCACTATAAAATTTAGTAACCATGACCTGTATCGTGATGGTTCATCACAATAATTTAAAAAATGTAATACTTGATACAAGACTTACATTCATTTAAAGAGTAATAAAGGGACTTTTATTCTAACCTAATATTTCATGTAAGATTGTTGAATTAATAATTGTATAAATATTTGATGTTAATAAAAATTAATATTTTAGCAATTGTGTAACTGTTCACTTTATTCAAGAATTGGAGGATCGTATCTCACTTTCAAATGATGTAAGTTTAAAAGAAGTGCAGCAAAAAATGTGTATTAGTAATTTAAAAGGCGTGCAAAGAGATCATGTGAAGTCCATATCAGATTTTTTTTTTTTTTCAGTTATTAAAAAGAAGTTTTTCCTCCATTTTAAGACTTACATTTGATTTATAAAACTTATAACTATATTTATATTTTATGCATTTTAATTAACCTAACATTAGTTTTTTTGGACCAACTTATTAGTTTAGACCGTTATTGCGTGATGATTATTACAAAAAATTAATTTTAGCGATTATTTTGAGATGAAGCCGACGGCCAATCAGGATTATTCTTGTATTTTTGTTATCCTCTAACAACGCTTAACACAAATCCGATTTAAAAATCAAAATCCGAGACAAAAAATGTTCATATATAAAGATATTAAATTCAATAACGTTGAAAACATAAATACATTCGTTGAAAATCTTTCAAGTCGATATTCTGAATAACACATACTTTAAAAGGGAAAATATCTATTACCATTAAGCTTCTCATAAAGGGTTCAAACTATTTCAATATTCATAACACTTCATTTGAAAAAAAAAAATCTGATGTGGACAAGACATGACTTCTTTGTACGCTTATTAAATTTCACATAACGTTTTTTTAATATGAAACGTACATAAAGTTTTATTTCATTAATAATTTTTGATATTTTTCTTTTTTTTTATTGTTATTAAATTATTATTTATTATAACAACTTTTTTTTTACAAGCAGAGGTTAATAATTATTAATATCACTGTTGGGACATTAATTCGGGATGTTCATGAGGCTATTTAAAAAAGAAAAGCATCAATGAAATCATTCTAGCCAAAATTATAAATCTTAAAAGATTTTAACAACATTTTCCCTTAAATTTTTTTTTAAATGTACTTTATATAAAACTTCGGGTGATAGAAAAATTGTATTTACAGATCTTTAATGTAAGCAAAAAAAAAAAACAATTCAATAAATTGTATCACACTTGGAGATATATAAAAAATGTTTTTTTTTCTTTTCTTGTCAGTGTTATTATATATATTGATTTATTAATGATTATTAACTTCTGACTAAAAATAAATTACGATAAATAATAATTCAATAACAATAGTATATATACGGAGTGTATCAAAATTGCACGGCAATCTCTCGGAAACGGATTCTATATCTAAAAATAAGAAAAAAGTTTCCAATAAAC
>JAAAKQ030311436.1:0-10019 GCA_010016005.3 Zanna intricata
AATCTCCTTTTCTCAATTTTCTTTTCACTACAACTTCTGGATTTCCTTTTCTGTCTTTTCGCATTATTCCACATACAGTTAGCGTAACAGAATTGTAAAAGTTATCCATGTACAGGACATAACATATCCTTTATCCAAATAGGCTTCCACTAAATGAAATACAACTGAAGCAGCAAGACCCAATTTTTTATCATATATTTCTCCTTTTCCGCAGTAGATTTTTATTTTCATAATTATACCGCTAGACTCGCACAGTTCAAAAATTTTGATGCCGAATTTATGTTTTCTGTTCTTGACATATTGACGAAAAAACAGTCTTCCTCGCCACAAAACCATTGACTCAAAATTACTGAGATTTTTGTTTGATACGTAAACCTCTTTCAAACTTTATTGAAATGGTCCAAAACCAGTTTTATTTTGAAAAGTCTGTCATCGCTGTTCACTGAATTTTCAGTAAAATGAAAAAATTGCAATAACAACTGAAATCAATTGCGGCTGATTACTGATTTCAAAAAAGTTGTATTGTAGAAAACGCTGGTTTTCCACACTGGCTTATCTCGTAGTCGGCAGTAGGTGATATAACTGTAATCTCATACGCCGACTACGAGATAATTCGTATTACGGGTTCATGGCATAAAAATACTGCTTGGAAACTGTTCTGCTCAGGAAAATTACGTGAAAAATATTTTATTCATTTACAAACGAAATACAAAGTTGGCGTAGAGGATCAGATTCGGGCAATGTTGCCAACTACGGGTTATTTCTTAGTCGCCAGTTAAGGTGTTAAAATATGTTTCCAAAAATCTAGAGCAAACAGGGAGAAAGCTAATCGACCGATATGAAGCCAGTTCATGTTGATAACTTCAATTAGCAAATATTTTGCGTGCAGTTACATTCTTGAACACAATTTTCATTTGATAAACTTAATGTAATTCACTTAACCCAGTTCTACATTTAAGATAAGAAATTAACTTTTAGTTGAATTAATTTACGTAATTTAATCATTGCTCTTTATTAATTGTCCTTACTAATTCAAACAGATATTTCATTTAATTCACATCATTTCTTGGAACACAGATTTGTTTTATTAAAAAACATATTAGGAAACCTGATTTAAGAGTCACAGTGTTCCCTACTTCTTTCATAAAGGATATTTCAAGTAAATATTTTTAAGAAAAAGTAAAAATTGGTAGATAGTCAATTAGATTTAGATTTAGTTAAAAATTTCTAAGATTTTGTAATATGCGTGTAAAAAAATGAAGAAAACATTTCTGAAATACAACTTTCTTTAAACTTCGTTCAATTCATGTTTAAAATTCCAGATATTTTTTGTGAAAGTTTTTCTCAACGAAATCAAACCGTACTAAAAAAAAAAAAAAAAAAAAAAAAAAAAACAGGGATAACAAAGGTATAGCTCATTCTGTAAATATTTTTGTGAATTATGATTTTCTGTTTCATGAAGACAAAGTAATTAGTTTAAAACTGTAGAATTAAGTATACTATATAATTTGTTAGAAAATTAGTTTAAGATTTCATAAATTAGGTTCAAAAATTAATTAATAGTAAAATTATTCTATTAAAGAAAAAATCTCATGAGACTTCCATACAAGATACTTCAAATATAGCAAGAGTTCATAAACATAACTCTTTCTTAAACATAAGTATAGACTTTTACTAGAATGTAATTTCCTTCTCTTACTGAAGGCTTCTTTTGCTATTGCTATCCTTTCTTTTATTTCCATTGTGTTCTTTCAGCCCTCTGTCAACCATAGTTCCCAAATATCTGTAATTTTTACTCTATCTATTCTTTATTCATTTGTCCTTATCACTATCCTCTTTTATCCTTATATACTTTTTATCACTTATCCTCTTTTTCTTTACTTCCATTATTTAAAATTTTTCCTATATTTATTTTTGTTTCATACTCTGTTGTTCCTAACTACAGGACTATTAACTATCTTTGAAGCACATGTTTGCGAATAACTAGAATTACGATGTCATCAGCAAACTTTATACACCTTATTTTTCATCCTCCTATAATTATAACTTCTTCTCTTTCTTCTAGTACATTCCTTATCTCCTCAATATATGTCAATGTTGAACAGGGAGAGGCAGCATTTTAGTTTCTTTTTCTCATTTTCTACTGTAACTTTGGTATTGAATTTTTGTTGTTTTTTTGGGAATGGTATGATATTTTTGAGAATGATTCTGTTTCACATCAGACCATATAGAATAGTTGTAATTATTATACCTAAAGTACATACGTTACATATATATCTTTCAAAATGTAAGTTTAATATTTTTAAGGAAACAAGTTTTACTGGCGAATCGATAGTTTCTCCCAAAAATTAGATTATGAAACGTACTATGAACTTAGGAAAGTAGGGATTTAAAAGATTATAAATGATTTAAAGTACTTAACTCAAATCACAATTTGTTAAATAATATAACGGGTAATTTAACTTAAAAAGTCATTTTGTAAAAGGTAATATTTCTCTTGTAAGTATCCTGCTTTAAGGACGGAAAAAATGAATATTGATAAGAACAGGTAGAGAAATCTTAGAATCATTTATAATTTCTCATCTATATTTATGTATTATCTTAGTTATATGTATCATTTTGTTCTGTATATACTCTGAAGACCCCAGATAAAATTTATGAAAACATTTATCGGAACTCTAACCAAGACCAGCCACAGTCTTTGTTAAGTCGAAAGAAAAGATTAAATAGAGGTTTTTTTTACATCTGTTTACTTTTTGTATAATTTTCAACTAATATAATCTAATTATAAATAAAAATTACTTAAAATAGTTTTCGAAAATGATGCAGTTTCAGTTAATTAAAAAAAAATTCAAAATTAATCCAACCTTGTTAAAAAGTTTGGTTTCAGAGAAATAGAAACGCTCATTGCATGCGTGTTCTACTGGGCGGTACCTTTAATGATTGAAAGAGACATACAGTCTGATGTAAGAACTATATTCGAAGTACAACGAACAATATATCTGTAAAACGCAATGCATGAAAAAACATTAATTTATAGTTTTTTCTTTTATTTTAATATAAAAACGCTAAATGAGATCTACTCTATAAATAGTATAGAATTAATTGTAACGCATAGTGCAGATGAAATTAAATGATTCAGTTCTATTAACAAGAATAAACTTTTTTTAAATTATAATTTATATGAAATATTCACCCCCACAATTTGATTGTAGTAGTTGTGAAGTCTTTCAATTCTCAGTTTAATCCTTTTTTAAACAACTACATTTTTTAAGTGTTTCATTCCTTTTTTTAATTACTTAAGCTAAAATACTGCTGTAATATCACCTTGTTATTTTACTTGGAAATGTAATTTTGTATTTTTTTTTTTTTTTTAATTTAAATTCAATAAAAACGAAAAATTTAATCGTAAATTTTTAGTTAATGGAAGTAATTTTTTCATAAGATAAACGTGATACTTTTATCACGTGAGAATGATACTCACCTTTAATAATGTGAAAATTTAATCCAAGACTTAACATGTTTTTATTTATTAATAAAAGTAAATATATTTTTATTGAGAAAAAAAGATTCAATTAACCTTTATCACGCAGTTCTAATTGAATCTATGCTTGCGCATAGTATATTTATATGCTACGCACTATGACAAATCATTTAACTTATTACAAATGTCCTAGTCTGAAGCTTTCCAGTTAGCAGTTACAACCGGTTATTGTTCACCAGTAAAAAATGTTGTAAATTATAAAGATTAAACAGAATCTCTTATTAAAAATAATTAACGGAAATTTTAAGGGGAATAATGACTAAATTCTTTGGAAAATAAATTGATTTCATTTTATTTCAGGGTAGATTAGTGAAGCGCATTTATAAAAGTGTAAAATAAAAAATTATAAGACATTTGATATAAAATAAAAGTATAAACTACACTCTAATATTAATTCAGATATAATTGTAAGGTTGAAATTTTGTATGATTATTTCTTATTGATTAGTCTTTTATTTTGTTTGTTATCGTTCAAATATTTAAAAAGCCAACAGCTAAAATCCATTTTTATCCCACTGTTCATAATCTTTTCCAGTTTAACAATTATTTCAGTTTCAGTTACATATCTTTAATTCCTAAAGTAGATAAATTAATTTTTCAAAACAAGTAGTGATTGTAAGTTAAACTATAGAAATTTTTATACATGTATAATTTGAATTTTTCCTGGTGTTCAGTGATAGATTTTTTCGAAAGACATTCATATTTTAATTTAAAATGAAATAATTTTCTTGATTGCGAGATATCACGCAACAATAATTGAATCGAATGTATCCGAATATTTTTCTATAGAATTAGAGCTTAATTATGATTTAAATTTTCTTGTTTTTAAAATAAAAATATTTGGAGTTATCTCTTCCACAAATAAATTTTCAGAAAATTTCTTTCTGATTTATGTAATGGGGATGTAATTTAGATAAAGATTTCAGGAGATAAAAAATAAAGAGAAAAGCTAGCAACGTGGTTAATTACACTTCTCGGCGTAGGGCATCATTCATGTGTTAATGGGAACTATCCCTTCTGTTTTATAGTTTTATAAAATTTTTAAATCAATGTTCTACGGTACATAGAGCAAAATAAAATTTCATTATTATTAGTTTACTGTTTCTGAAACTTTAAGCAAAACACTTAGCCTCTTAGTTTTTTGTTTTTTCTATTTTTTTATTTTTGGACTGATGCGTCCTCAAAACTAAGAGAAATCCCAAATACTGGGTGCTTAAAAGTTTGACCCATTGTTCAGTAACTTTTCCTTATTATACAGTATTCTGTTTTTAACAAAAGGAAAAAATATTTCTCTTAATAATATTATATTATACTGTAATTTATGAAAAAGTAAAAACTGGAACAAAGTTCTAGGGAAATTTTTCTGAATTCTTATTAACGGATGATATAAAAAAATGAATATCCAAAAAAACACCCCATATTTCAGTAATAAAGTTACGAGTACTAACTCGTATATCAGAGTGGTATATTATTTTATAAATATCTTATAGGATTACACATACTGTAACATCGATTTTAACAGTCTGACGTTTTTTTAAATTTTAAAATCATTAGCTTAATTTTTGGCAAAATAGCAAAAGACACAAAATTAAAAATCAAATTTTGAACAGTTTATTAAATTGTTCTTTGTAAACATGTTAGAAAAATTATTTTTAGAAAAATAGTTTAGGACTATTTTAAACGTTGAGTTAAACTTCAATTTCTTTGATATACATAAACTAATTAAAACAAAGGTATTACGTAAAGAACATAATACTGTACATTTAGTAGTATTTTATTCGAAACATTATAATAAACAGAAACGGGAAATATGTTAAAATCAAACAGAATAAATTTGTTGAAAAAGCTAAGATAATAATAGTAATAATAATAATATTGATTAATATTTCTATTGAATATTAATAATCTAAACTGCATGTATATAGTAACAATCATAATTACATTGTATGTACTCACGTATCATAAATAGTAATATTAATTCATATGAGAACGGGAAAATTTATTGAGTTGAAAGCAACGTAAAAATAATAATAAAATTTAAATCTATGTTAGGCATTTTTCCAGGTAGAAGACACTTACTGCATGATAATTATGTAAGTCTATTGAAAGCAGATTCGTTTTATATATTGTATTATGCGCATTTTTTTTATCAAGCTAATTTATGCTTCATTTCATTTGTAATTTTTATGGTAATCTATTATCTTATAAACTCTACATAAATATTTATTTTTAGATTATTTTTATTACGAAAAAGTCAATTCAAAAAATTATAAACTGTTCAAGATATATTTTAAAATATGCTTTCTTAAAATATAAGTTCTAAGTTACATATTTAAAAATATAATTATAAATAAATTCTGTGCTCCAAAAACTTTCATTTAAATTTTCCATTGAATATTCTCTCATTATACAATGTAAATAATTTACTACACCTACATTTTTGGAAATTTAAACATAATGACTTCATTTTCTTCATCTAATCAGCATATATTATTCATTGATCTGACTGAGGAATTACCAGTGTTTATTTCAAAAAGATCGCCATTGTATTGTAATAAAAAAAGGGAGTGATAATCAGAAAGTGGGAGTGGTAATTTTTCATTATCACAATTTGTGGAAAAATTTTATATTACATATAAGGTATTACGTAAAAAATTACATTTTATTACATTTATTACGTAATAAAATTTAGAATTCTCTGCACAGTTGTTTAAAATATTCAACATTCTGTAGGAAACCACTGTTCCTAAAGGAAATCTTTATGTGCTGACTATAAGCTACAGAATATGTTAATTGCATCAGAATTTTTACCTGTCTGTGTCAAAAGAAGAGTGTTATGTTTTATAAAAATCATGTTTTCCCGATGAGTTTGAAGCTTAATCATTCTTTTCATAATAAATGTAAAAACTTGAGAACAGTCATGTTTTAGTCTCCTATTTCTGTTCACTTATTTCAATCTCATTACTAAACTTAGGCTCAAAAAGCTAAAAAAAATTTTAAAAAGTACACTTTTTATTACTTTTAACTTAACTCCACTTTACATCCGTATTTTAAAGTACTTTTAAAAATACAGTTGTGTAATAAAAAATCGTTTTCATTATCAAGATTTAATCTGAACGTTGTTAGACAAACAGTATTTCATTATCCACCATTTTTCCAACTGATATGCCAATTTTTTTTATATTAAAAATAACTGATATATTGATTTTCATAATAATCCAATGATCAGATTGTAGCCATGGAGAAACTTTAGTTGCCAATGGGTGCAATTAGTACATGGCTGCACAAATGAAAGATTAAAGTCAATCTGGCTAAATCTACCCTCGTTACGTTTACGACTAGGAAAAGGAACTGCCCTCCAGTCTACTTGAAATCCCTCACACATCTAGTGTGAGATACCTTGGTTTCCACCCAGATTAATGTGACGTGTAGAACTCATGTACTGAAGAAGAAGTAACAGACTGACCAGAAATTCAAGCGTATTATATTCAAGTTAATGGATAGGGGTAGGGGCTCTCAGTTGTCTTTCTCTAATACGGTCCTTCTACATAAGATCATCTTGAAATCTATATGAATGTACGGGATTTAGCCATGGGGGATGACTAGTGACAGCAATATTAAAGTGATCGTAAAGGTCACAGAACAAGATATTGAGGAAAGTGACCCTACCACCCTGGTTCGTCAGAAATTCTGAAATATATGAATATCTGGGGATCCCACTTGTTCGGGATGAAATTGATCGTTTCTGTTCTAAATACATGATTAGGCTAAATAAACATGTAGATCCCCGTCCATTGAACCTGCTAGACAACGGTGATGACATTAGACGATTAAAAGGGGTTCATATGCTGGATCTTGGCGATGGTCGTTGAAGATTAGATTTTCTTGTTTTTTTTTCGGTACATATTTACCTTGTGCATTTACCTATTTCTTTATTATTTTTTTGTTTCTATTGTTGCTATCTATTTACTGCTGTTTTTTTAATGCTATTATTATTATTTTTTCATTAATTATACAACCCGGTGGTGATAGTGACTGCGACATAATGAGAGTATTACGTTTACTCTTATTATAACTATTTCCTGTTTGTTTTCGTGGGTTGTTATCATTAGATGGCCCTCTTTTATGTGATATTTTTAAATAATATTGTATTTATTTATGATTCCGTCAGGAGAACCAATAGTAAATATTTATCTACAAAAAAAAAAAAAAAAAAATGTTGCTTTGTATAACCAAAATAGGATAATCTGTGAACCAGCAAAATCCAACCATTATAACAATGAGGATAGTGTTACTAAAAATCATATTTTATTTAATTATTTAATAATACCCTACTTATTATGACTTTCATAAGGATACAAAGTAATTTTCTTAAACACATAAAGATACCTAATCTTTCTTTACTTTTTCTGCAATGTTTTTGGAAAATTTGAATAATGAAAAGAAATTTCATAGGTTAACAGGAAAATTAACCTAACTTTATATCTGTATTTATAACCATCCCCGCCACCAGGTATATGGTTACTTGTGTTTCTCGTCGCGGTCAGGGAATATTTAACAGGTCAGGCTCGCTTCGCTAGCCCTTCCCATCTAGCCAGAGGAATCTGCCTTCTGTGAACCCCCCACCCCATGTGCTCATTACACTCATGTTTGTGTGAATAATAATGATAAACAGAAATTAAAGCCTGTTCTGCTTGTAAAAATTTTTCGTGAATTGTAATTTCTTCAGAGCAACAGCTTGGTGAGTTCAGGACGCCAAACTTTGACTGAACTGAAGAATACGGGTTTCAAAATAGTCAGTCTTCATCTAAAAAATTGAAGTTATAACTGTTTACTCTTTCTTTGTACGAGTAAAAATGTATTTTTACATCTTTTCGCCTGGATCTTGCGTTATCCGACAAATACCACTAGAAGGTAAATGTAGTTCGTTTCTTTTCTTCTTAATTTTTTTTTTAGTCAAGTAACTAGAGGCAAGTGCAGTCAGGCGCGTTGCTCATTCAATAACAGTGGTAATGACTGTGTTGGTTGAGCCACCCTGTTGGTTGGCGTTCGCACCCTTTAAAATATCGAAATTCAAAAAACCCCGAAAATGAGTTTTAAAAAATTCTGAAGAGTATTTATTAGCCTAATCTAGTGAATATCTCATTCGGTTTATTCAGAAACGGGAAAAATTTACAATCATTATACAAAATTTTTGGCCTTTCTTTCCTCCTTTCAAGGCCGAATTTTGAAAAATCTAGAAACTGGTTCTTAAATTCTCAAATGAAAATTACATGCACATAAAATGTAGTTGATAGATTCATATTTTACCAAGAAATAAAAAAATAATAAATTTAATTTTTACTCTTCTTTAACTCTTTAAACTTGGAATTTCAAAAAAATTCTTTCTTAGAGTGCTCTTATTCTGTAAAAAGAATATGTATATAAATTGTCATCAATTCAGTATCTTCAGTGGTTTTTTCTAGCTGTTAATTATGAATCTTTCAAGACATGTTCTTTTATATATATATATAGATAAAGTGGAAATTAACATAGTCAATTTGTATATTACTGATTAGAACTTAGCATTAATTTGTTATTTGTCTTCTCACTCATCGGAATAATATATTCTACATAGTATCGTTCCATAATTATTTTTAGCTCTGTAGCTCCATGAATCTCAAGAAATAGATTCCAAGAATTCAACTAAATATCCTCATAACAAAGGGATGTATTACAGTTAAAATAAAAATTAAGAAAAATTAAGGAACGATATACATTATCTTTTCTAAAATAGTAATAAAATTATTTGTAACTCATTCAGTGGGTTATTAGATAAAATTGGATATAAAGAATATTAAAAATATTTATGGGTTTAAAAAATTATAAACTTGTAAATCTATATGATCGATGAAAAATAGCTAGTAAAATTTAAAAAATCATTTCTTAAAAATATAATAAAAATAATTAAAAACATTACAATTAGTTCGAAAGTCATTAAACAAATAAAGATATAATTTTCAAAAAAAAAATAGATAAAACATGAATTGAACCAGTAAGAAATGTGGACTGAATACTGATTTTAAACACTAGAAATTTGGTAAATTTTAATCTATAAGACATCAGAATTTCCAACTCTGTTTTATGAACAATCCGAATATACATCAATTTGGAAAATAATAGGATATTAGAATAAATGAAAAACCAAACTGCTGAAAAACCCTCCATTGCAATCAATATTTAGTAGATAACACTTTTATTTAATTTAAAAGAGTAAATAAAATTCTGTTTATGAAAGAAGAATAAATTAGATAACCGTGTGATTTATGATGGAGGCATCTTTAACTCGGAATGGACTCAACAGTGAGATTTATGAATGCTGAATAAATATCTTCTTGAACGTATATACTTTTAAACTTGATCTTTCTTTGTCTGTTTAGCCTCCGGAACTACCGTAAGGTATTACTTCAGAGGATGAATTAGGATGATGTGTATGA
>JAAAKQ030311447.1:0-10019 GCA_010016005.3 Zanna intricata
TTTGTATGTTAATAGTATTTAAATAATTCAGTCTTTGTGTATGCAATCAGATTTCGAACTTGCTAGAAACTTATAGAGAGTACTGGATTGTACTAGGAACAGTAAATTTGTATCTTTGTTTGAATTACTATTTTTACAAAAAAATGAATTTTTATTTGGCAATCTACATTGATAAAGTGTAGTTTGGTAATTACTGTAGCTATTTACATTGGTTGGAATTAATTGTACTTATAAATAATGTAGATATTTATAATAGAAGCAAATAGACTTTTCTAGTGCTTTCTAGATGTACAGCTACCAGTATATATATGTGGGTCGAGTGACCTGTGGATTGGTTCATTTGTGTGACGTAGTTCCACTGAAATGTTACGCTGCCGCTTGTGCTGCGGGAAAGATTAAAATTGTTTCGTATAGATTTTGTTAAGGGTTGTAAGTGTTAGTTTTGTTGTGTTAAATAAATTTTTGTGAGAAGGCTTGATATTGTGTTGGTTATTTACGAATCATGTTCTCACTATAATTGGCGACCGTGATAGTATTGTTAAAAATTATTGTGAGGAATCGATATCGTGTTACATACGATTCATTCGCTCACATCAACATTCCATACTTAAATATGTTTTTTTTTTTTTTGTTTTTTTTTCTTTAGATGAACTAGTTGGACTCTAAAGTTTAATAAATAAAACCTTAAAAAATAAATTGTGAAAATTAAAAAAAAAAATAAAATCAGGTAGGGTTGTAATCCTCGGTAGTGTACAATCGTCTCCACTATACGAGTAACCTTAGCAATGCCAACACTATTTCAGGTATTCCAAGAAGAACTAGTACGCATCAGTTTGTTCACGCTTTCTAAACTAAAAATTAGTAATATGATTACGAGGATCATTCAGTGATTAAAGAGACATATGGCAACAGCGGGAAAACTATTTGATGTTCAAGTTGGCAACTCTGTTATAGAAAATACAAGTTGATCGAAAAGAATTTCCGTTATTGTTATCTCGTTTGTTTCTTTTCTGTTTTTCAAAACATAGATTCCACTTAAATCTTGTATTGTGGAAAAACAGGGTGTTGTGATAAAAATCTTTTTTTGAAGGTATAAAATTGGTCGAAATTCCTCGCGGATGTTAAAATAGTAGTAGTAGGTTACAAGTGTATTAAACATACAACGTCCGAAAAGTGGATTAAACATTAAAAATCAGACAGAAAAATGTCACCGATTTTCATCGTAGCTGTGAAGATCAGACGGACTGAGTTTTGAAAAATTGTGTCGATGATCTTATTCGCAAGGACGGACATATAAAAATTTAGAAAAATCACTGAAATTTTTTTTAGTTCGAGTTTTGGAAATGTCCATTTCATAATCCATAATAAACGTGATCTTCTGCTCGAAATAAAAAAGACAACCGGATCAAATTTATACGGAAATTAAATAACGGTTTTTAACGGAAGGTAAAAAAATATTTTAGATAAATTTTGATGAAACTCGGATTTATTACTTTCACCTGAATGCAAACATCGGAGTATAGAATGGAGAAACATTCGAATTCAAAACCAGGAAAACATTCAAAACTTATGTGACAACCACGGATAAAACGATACTAATGGTTATTTTTTTATTATAAGAGGCCATTTATTATAATTATTTTTAAGATTGAAATTGAAAGCCACAGTAAGCAGGAAACATCCTGGTAAAAGGATAATTTTTTGCAGAATAACGCCCGTTCCCCATATCGCTCAAATGAAATGGTAATAGTCGGGTCAGTAGGTGTCACATCCACCCCTTGCAGTACCGATGTCGCAACATTGAATTCTTTTTATCGGTCTCCTTGTTTTTTACTTGGCACTGAGTTTGGCAAAAATGAGCAGAATAAGAATTATGTTAAAAAGTAGCATTAATTCCATACCCTTGAATAAATAATCATTTTTCCACAGTAATCTGTTCTTTAATTATTATCAAGTAATTCTCGTAAATGAGTTACTGGCTAATTAGTTCGTCTTTACGAAATTTAAAACAGAAGAAGCATAATCGTTTTAGAATATAACATATTTTGTCAGTTGTTATTGATTTATTTGTATTATTATTATTTATTTTTAAATTTAATTTTTGTTGTCATATTATTGATTTACTTTTGAATAAAATCACTACATCAAATGACACTCTTTCTTATCTCAAAAGATAACAGAAGAAAAGCATAAAATAGAAAAAAAGGAAAACCTATTGTAGTACGTTTCAGAATTCTCAAGGGATTTAAAAATATTTCAAATGGAGTTAGGTATTAAAATTTGGTTTGAAGAAAATGAAATATTCATGCAGGACGACATCATGAATAAGAGATGTCTTCTACAGTGTCGGCTCGAATTGATTACAATGATTGTTTTCACTGTCCCATTAGTTATATCCTTTTATTCCTTTTTCAACAGTTTTCATACTCTTATTTATATTTGAAAGTAAAAGTGAATAAAAACGTTTTTCACAATATAAAACTAGCTTATATTCTGAGTAATTTTCATTTATATTATTTCAGTACAATAATCTGAAGTTGTGATGTATATCTACTTATTTTTATGTTAGTGTATTAACTTATACGAGTATAATGATTTTTTTTTGTCGGTGGTGAAGGAATGCCATTTACGCCCGCCACCACGGGTGTGTAGGGCTCGGACCCAGGACGCTATTCATCAAGGGCTAGCTCAGAAGCTAACAGGTTCTGCCAAGGTGTTGTTAGGCATATATAACCTGCCCCATACCGACTAAACCTCCCTCACCGTTCTCCCCCTCCCAGAGACCGGACCCACAATTAAGCATTACTCAGCCTCGGGGAAGTGCCTTTGGGTTCTGAGGTTCCAGTGTCCCTGTGCAACATCATCGCCACCCACCCGAGCAAGCCCGGACAGATGACAACTCAGCAGAGGGCTATCCATCACCCCTTCTCCCTCCGGTCTGTTTCTTCACCACGCTATTGTGGGCTTTATCTGTGTCCGTCTTCTTCGTTCTTCGTCCTTAGTATCACACACTCATTCGTCCATCACATTCATTCATCTTAATCCACACCACACTTTTTTTCTCTCTTTTGGTGTATGTGTTGGTGTTCGTGTATGTATGTATTCATTTGGATGTCTGTTAATTTTTTTTTGTTTATGTGTGGGTGTTCGTGTATGTATGTGTTCACGACCAGGGTTCAGGAGTCCCCATGCATCCTCATCGCCGCCTATCCCTACAAGGAGGGACGCGCGACGATTCAACAGGAGGCTGTCCCTCCCCACGACTCATCCGTGTAAGTGTAACTGTGTCACCGTCGAGAGGTCAGGAGTCCCCGTGCGTCATCATATAATGAAGTTCAAATATTGTTCAGTTAAGGATCTGTTTAACGTGAAAATTTTTATACTTTACAATAGATCTGACATGAGCACAGTCTTAGTTAATGGTACTAGAAATGCACCATTATCGTAAGTTAATAGTTTATAATAGTTAAATTAATAAAATTTTCCCATTAAAATTAATTGTAATAAGAAAATATTTATCGACCTCCGTGACTGAGTAGGTTGCGTTACAGCATTTTTCGGGTTTGAATTCTGGTCAAGCATAGCATATTTTCATGTGCTACCGTCAATCCGTAGCTGCTGATGCAAGTTCTTTCATAACAAAAAAAAAAAAAATGTTAATCTTTTATAAAAAAATAATAAATACTTTATGTAAAATTAAGTGGAATATTAAAGAATCCAGGTAAAGAAATAAAAAAACAAACTATTCTACTTTATACACGACTGCCCGAAAAAGTGTGTAATGTATTTAGGGTGTATGTATGTACTCATATATTCCACCGTAGCAGCTGAACGGCTGAACCGATTATTGTATATGACTCCTCTTGAAATCCTTACGTTTCCGGGAGTATCAAAGTTATATACTCCTAAATATGCTTATATATATATATACATACGCAGGTGACTCAGAAGAAAAGAAAAATATTCTGGAAATTGATTCTAGAGCTTAAATAAGGAAAAAAGTTCGTACAAACATATGTCCAAAAAGTTTCGTATCAAATTACGGCTAGCGAAAATTTCGCATGGATTTCAGTTGACCCGGTGAAATGTCTGTATATCAGGAATGAACTCGATAGTTTCTTATGCTTTTTTTATGTAAAAAGATTCTATAACTGTATTTTCCGTGATTTTCATCTTGCGTAAAACAAAAAAATTCGGTGACTAAACCTTTTTTTTTAGGTTGAAAGTACAATAACTTTGTTAAAGGATAATAAATACGTAAATTGTATTATCAAAACGTCTAGAAAATTGTATTCTGAGAAAATTTATTTAATAAAGTATGATAAAAATAAAAGAAGAAATCAGCTTCTATTAATGACAAATTAACAAAATTTTTTATGAATTTGTTGATTAAAAATAGGTGTTTTTAATTTCAAATTCAACTTCCGTCAAAGATGCTTTAATTTGCTTATTCAGAGGTCTTGCACGCTTGTAGTGATATGTTGCGATAGAATTCATAACAGTTAGAAACGGTTAAAACGATAGAAGTCTAAATAAAGGTACAAACAGTTGGTACAATCGCGGCACATGCAAGTGACAGAAGAAGAGATGTTATTGTGCTGGGTTTGGTATATTAATGTTCATTTTATAAGTACTTACACTAAACGTTAGTGCAAAAAAAAAATTAGGTTAGAAATCATTTAAAAGAAAGGATAGTCTGTATAACGAATGATTTTGAGATGTTAAATTTGGATAGTGGTTGTTTCAAATACAACTTTTAAAAGCGGGTCTTTGTTGAGTCGTAACTTTACCCTAGTACACATCTTTTTGAAACTTCTAATGGTTTGTTTTTACGCTTAGAAAATTACACGTCAAATTCTTACATTTCTGAATAATCAAAAATAAATCTAAATTTTAAATTAAACACTGTTTATGGATTACGTCTGCAGGATATTTTTTTTTTTTTTTTTTTTTATTCCATTTAAGATTTAAATTGACTAAAAACAAATTTAAGTAGCAAATTAATAAATGTTTATAAATACATACAAATACGTTTATATAAAGAATAATAATAACTGTAATAAAGAATGAATCAAAGATAAATTTTATTTTGATTTGGATTATTTGCATTAAATTTTGAAACCCTAACATATTAAACGATGTAATTATATACTGATTATTGTTTTAATCAGTAGATTTGTGTTATAGATATTAGTTATATACATATATATATTTATTAAATATATATATTAAATATTTTCTGTCTGTCCCTTACGGTCAGTTTTGTTTTTAAAGGATAATAATACAATAAAAGTAATTCGTGAAGCAGCAATATTTATTTTGTTTTAAATAAAACTTCACACGTTGCTGTTATTTTTATCTCGGAGACAAACAAAGGTGTCGGCAAACATATAGAATGGTAGTATAACTCGTATCGGTTGAAAGGTTGGAATCTGCGGTTGATTCAGAAATAGGTTGTAACAAAAACGAAGGGGAGGCAACCTATGATGATTTGACGGTGTAGACTTCTCTCCATCTCACTTTTTTTTTTATCAATCCTTGTCTAAAATAATACCAGCCATTATATTGAAACATACCTCTCAGAGCTACTGGAACCTACTGAAAAATTTCTTACTAATAGAAATACAAAAAATAATAAATTAAATTGGCAAAACTTCGAATTTAGACAGACCTCACTTAATTTCATTAAAAAAAATACATAACATCTTGAACTGTGTTCGCTGTGTTTAACTTAATATCATAAAAATGATTCCAATTGAAATGTGTGCTTACACTTTTAATGATAGAAAGGATTGTCTAACGATGGAAAATTATAAATTAATTTGTTAATAAGGTAATAAATATTGTTAAATATAAGTAGATTTATTAAGTAAAATAAATTAATTTTTAATATAACCTAAGTTAATTAAAAAAAAAAAATTCTATTGTGCAGCAAACTACTGAAAGAAAAAGTAAAATAAAGAACCTTGTATACTTGTTACATTGGAGTTTTATTAAAGTAAATATAGGTCTATGTATGCAAAGGATACAGGGTAAAAAAAAAAGAAAAAGTGGACGGAGTCAATATTTTGTCGGCTTTCTTTTGCCTTACTTGTTTTCCTATTCTTTATAAGTTTCATCATGAAAAATTTAAAACTTTTCCGTTACAATAAAGTGACTGAGCATAGTAGCATATTCTAAACTACAGTTCTTATGGGAATTCACAATGAAAAAAGATATAAAAATGGCATCATAAAATACTTAACATATTGAATAGACTTAAACAATGCAAAGTACTATTATTACTAGTAATTCTTTCGAGTGAATTTAAAATTCCTAATAACATGTTAGAAGTACCTAAAAAGTATGTATTAAATCTTCGATTTTTAAATTAATCTTTTTTTTTTAACTTTTGTAATTTCTTTTCACGTCATCAAATGCGTTTAATTAGAATGGTTTTATGCTGTTTCCCATTCCTTTCTGTTCTGTGTTAATTAATCTTTTTTCATATTTTAACCTCAACTATATCCTACATCCGAAATAATCTGCTGTATACATTCTAGCCACTGTTTTCCTTTATATATTTTTTCCTTTCTACATGGTCCGTCTCTATCACCAAATTAACTACACAATTAGTTATTTAAATACGTAAATCTCTAATCTACCTGATAACTGAATAAGGTCTTTAAAATTTCCTACTCTCCTACCTTCATCTTAAAGTTTGTTCCCAATTTTATCGACCCCCTACCTAATTTTCAGTACCCTTCTGAAACAACATTTCTAAGCACCTTTCTGTTTTTTTTTTCTCTCTTTTTTTTTGTTTTTATTATCAATATTTCACTGCCATAAAGCATTATACGTATTTCAAAAACATATATCAAGAATTTTGTTTCCAATTCTTTGATTTATATTTCATACTAGCATACATCTTCTTTGCACGAAAGCGTGAGTATTCTTGTCTTAGAATGCTTTTGATGTCTCCATTTCTTCGTGCATCCTTTTATCATTTTATCCTTCGTCCATCATTTTACTATTTAAATAGTAAATTTTTATGAAAATGTAATATATTACGTTCACATGTTTTAATATCTAGCTTTTAACCATCTTCTTTTATGCCACATTTAATTATGTTTTCTTATCATTTTTTTTTTTTTTTAATTTTAGCTTAATCAATAAATTCATACCTTTTTAAAATCGTCTATGATTTCTGATCATTATATTATATATGTATACTGTAAATTTTTTAAAATTACGAACAAATAAATATTTTATATCTATTTAAAGTTTGAAAAAGTTTTTTACTTTGAAATTTACAGTTAATTAGTTGTGAAAATTTTTTTAAATTTCTATTATATATTTAGGGGAGAAAATATTTTACTATTTACAGTTAAAATAATGTTTTTAAAATTTTATTTATTTATTTTTTTTTTTTTGAGAAAAAAGGTAATTTAAATTAGACCATCAGATATGGTTAATAATGCTCAGATTATTTCTAATTTTATCGCAAATAGAATTAAATTTCTAAAAACTATTCGGAATTATTCGGTCTAAAAGATTGGGTATAATATTATTGGCGGTGAGGGGGTTCTACATTTTTGTATATAATTATAACGACCGGTAATTTTATAACAATTAATTTTCATGAAATAAAGTGTAAAACGTTTCATCAGCAATTTAGTAATTATTAATATAAATTTTGTATAGAAAAACAGTTTAGAAAAATTTGAAGAGTTAAATAAAAATTTAGACGTATAAAAATTTTTAAATTTTTATTTTAAAAAAAAATTAGTTCTCCATCATAAAAAAGGAAATGAATTTAATATATTTTATTTTTAGAATAATAATGGAATTAAACGTTGTATTGAAGTTATAAATTACAAATATATTTCCTTTTACCCGTAGAAATAGTTCCTAGTGGGTTTTATCAATACGGAAGTAATTAGTCAATCGTAATTAATCTAGTCTAATTTCTCTTATCCTAGAATGATGATGTAAGTTATGGTAATAAATCTTTAAATATTGTTATATTATTTGTAATGTGAAGATTTATTTAAGATTATTTCAGTCCCTAACCAAAACGAATATTGCAGGTCAGTTTTTTACGTCATATCAAGTTGGCTGTAATAAGACCAGTATTAAGAATAAAAGAACTAAATTTAAAGGGTTATAACGAAAGATAAGTTCAGAATTAGAAAATTAATTTTAACGGTTATATACAGTTGAGTGTCTAAAAATATTATCAATATAGGACTATCTCAGGCGATGCCGCCGGCGTAGTGTTCAAACTTACCCCCCTGATCACCCCGTTCGGAAGAGGGAGGAGATGTACAGAGAAGTGGATAAGGCGAGTGTGGAGATATCGCTTTTCCGTAGATGGCAGGAGGGATGGGATCAGACGACGAAAAGCAGTTGGATCTACAGACAGATCTTCATAAATTGCTGTGCCGAAAACACAGGGATTACGAGTTGACCTAGTTTCTTACCGAGATTTTTAAAGCATATTTCTGCGTTCGGACGGCAAGATCTTTCACGGAATGTGATTATTTCGGGGAGTAGGATAGCGCAAAACACACAGTGTTTATTTGCGATCGGTTCTTACAGCATAGAGAAGCATACAGGAGAGAATTAGGCGTGGTTATCCCAGAGAGCATCATTGGGATTATTCTGCAGACCGAACGATCGTGGCACGCGGTTTCCACGATGTTGGGTCACGATCATCCGAACAAAGTTGGTTCTTTCCTAGGGGTGAATAACTCCTATCGAGTTTTCCTTGGGATAGATTCCTGACTCCAAGGTCGAGGTTGAAAAAAAGTAAATAAAAGAAAAACAGAATAAAGGTGGTTGGAAAAGTTGCTATGATAATACCGTAAGGTGAACCCAGCATCCCACGTTGTATAGAGGAAGGGTTATTTTGTGGATAGACCCGAATAGGAGAGTCCCACACTATCATGGGGTTCGAGATCACATGGTCCTTATAAAAAAGGTTACCCCTCCTTCGAAAAAAAAAAAAGAATACTAGCAAAAAGTGTTAAAATTGTACATGGTTATCTGTATCTCTATTATTAGTTGGATAAAAGTGATATTTAAATTTGAAGTTGTACTATTAAAGATATTAAGGAACGTTTAATTTCTAATAAAAGTTAATTAAGTTTCGTTATAAGAAGAAATTTCAACATTGAATAGTGGATTTTAATTAAATGAAAAATTTTACATAGTTGAAGTAACTTCTGTTAACACTACTTAAGAAAGAAACGTTTTCGTTTAAACCAAAGAAATATTATTATTTATTACTGCTATTTGTTTAATGGAGGATACAGATTAAATATTTTATAGCAAATATATGCTATATATCAGAATAATCTAAAAGAAAAAAAAAATCTTGTATAATCTACAAGAATACGATATGTGGTTAACCTGCTAAGCCATTTAGGGAAAATCTAATGTATTTATATATATATATATATTTTATTTTCATGGTTGTTTTTTTAATTATTTATTCAAACTGTGTTAGTTTAAGTTTGTACATAGAAAATGAAATTCATGTGAGTAAACATACACATTATATATAATGTGTATGTTTTATTGACTAGAGAAAAGTACTTGACAAAATGAATTGTAGAATACTACTGAAATTCTTGAAAGGGTATAATATACAATGAAAGGACAGAAAATTAATTAAAGAATTATACACGCAACAGAAAGTTGTGATAAAAGTAGAAAATTATGAAATAGAAGAGAGATAGACATTAAAAGAGGTTGAGAAAATGATTAGCATTCAAAAAATTTACTAAAAACTTACCTGATAATACGTTAGAAACAGTTTGTCATATTAACAGTGATATAAAGAACATTAGCAATTACTTATGACCAAGCAGTTTTGGTGGAATCAGAAGAGGATCTGTACTTGATGATGGAGAGTATTAAAAGTAAATAATATGTTTAATAAATTTATTTATTTATTTATTTTTTTGTTTAACCTCCGGAACCACCGTTAGGTATATCTTCAGAGGATGAGATGAATGAATTGTAGCGTGTGTGAA
>JAAAKQ030311458.1:0-10019 GCA_010016005.3 Zanna intricata
TTTATACCAAAATCCTCCATTTTTAACATAGAATTGTTCAAAGTAATCAGGTTTTCACTATAGCAATAAGTTTAAGATCTAAAGGTAATAAAGTAGTTTTAAAGGTATGGTCTTAAACTTTTTTCTGACACTGTACAGTATATATGTACATATTTTTTTTTTTTTTTTAGTCAAACTTTTTTCTGACACTGTACAGTATATATGTACATATGATAAATGTTATTCTATATTTATTTATCATTTAAATCTTTATCAGTTTAATATTATTTGATGTTTTTTATTTATTAATTAATTTGCCAGTATTATGAACAATAAGAAGCAAAAATTTGATGAAATTATTAGGAGTTCAACAATTCAGGGTTTGATACTTTTGGTAAAATCATTACAGGAGTTAAAAATACACCGGCATTGAATGTTTAAATGTTATTCATGATTAAAAATCATTTGAGAGATTTCATCATTCAGTGAGTAACTACACTGCAGAACTGAATGCAATAAAAGTACTTTGTTTCTTACAACACTACATTAAACAGGGAGTGTGTTCTGATTACTTGAGCTCTATATTTACCTTTCAAAATAAATTCACAGCTGGTGTTTCTATCATAAACCTTCATAATGCTCTTTAGTCAACGTAACAAAGGTAATGTTTGTATATTTATCTATACACCTGGTCACAGTGGAATTCTATATAAGACTGGTAGTTTCAGGCACAACTACCAGGAAAGCAACAAAAAAAGGGACATATTTGATTCAAACTGGTTTAAAGGTCATAAGAATTACATCAAAGCTAGTAAAAAGTGAATGCTAGAGGAAATTAAAAATGTAATTACTATTTCATAAGATAAAGGACAGTCAATTCAAATAAACATGAGAAAATGTTTTGCCTCACTAAGGTGTTATATCTCTATTTTGAATTTGCCAAATTCATGTTATCTTAACTCTGTAACTGGAAAAGAAAACCTAGTCTCTAATAATTGTAATTCTGTGCTTGCAATGAAATACATAGAAGAAGCATGTATATTGTGTAGCGACATTAGAAGCAGATTGAACATGAAAGGTGATCTGAGAAGAGGAAAATGGTCTTATTAGAAGAATGTATAATTTTACATTAAAACATTGTTTATTGTTATCTGTTTAGTTTTATTTTTTTAATTATGGATCTTATATAGATCACCTTAATAATATTAATAAAGGCAATAATAGTTTATATGAATTGTTTTGGAGTTATGAATCCATAACGAAGAAGGAAGTAGGTCTTGAAGAAAGTAGGAGTAGTGTGTGAAAATATGCTGCTGAATGAAAAAAAAAAAACTACATTATGAGAACAGAAATTGCTTGCTGCTCAGTGTTAATTGGCAGTTCAGTTATGAATTAACTCGATCTAATTACCTTGAAAATATTGATGATTTAACTAAAAATATATTTGTTACATCATTAGGATAGAAAGCATGAGATATACAATACTGGACACAGATTCTGAATAACATATTTTAAGGAGTGCAGCATAATATGTGTAAATTAGTATAAAATTCAAGACACAGTAAAAATGCTTTAGATACAATCTTTAATTGAAGAGTTTAGGGCTAGACAAGAGTATAAAAATGAAATCGGTAAAAAAAAAAAGGATAAAGATTTTCTTGATGGAAATTTTTCTTAAATTGTAGGTCCATTGAAGCTTCTAAGTATGTTAATCCTGTTGTAAGGATAAGAGATTTTCAGAGAATCTTTTTTTTCCTAAAGTCAGCAACACCCTACATTAAAGGCTCTCATTTGTGGATTGTAGATTTTTTGTGAAAAACTTATTTTACAGGGATCTGAATTTTAAAGACCCCTATTATCTTAAAAAATAGTTCTTAAACTTAAGTGATACTGTTAACTTACACTGGCATTGTTTTCCATCCAGTGAAAATCTGCCCAAACAGTTCGTAATTGAGATGGATAGTGTAATTTCATTACACTAGACAATAATGGATAGGCAAGAGATTTTCAGTAAAGGAAACTTGATTATTCTCAGATGATACTTTAATATCTGGAGGAAAAACAGTTTCTGCAAAATATATATGAACTGTTATAAAAACATCATGTTTACAGTATGTTTTCTTTCCATAATGTAATTTATCCTTTTTTTTAGTAATGTGTTCATGTAATGCTTTCTTTTTCCAAAAGTGGTTATAAAAACATGTTTATTAGTTTTCCTTCTTTACCGTATTTTTTTTAAAATTTGTATGCACTTGATTTCTAGTTTTCAATTTGTGTTTTAGGGACCTTTTTGTAAAAAGTAAACAATTCACTCATGGCAGAAAATAGTGCTTATGTTATTTATAATTAAGTAGCAGGGTTATTAGATTACTTAGCATCAGACTTTGATTTCTCTGATGTTGATACTGTTACCCTTAGATGAGACTGAAGGTGAGGATGAATTTGGTAGTATGCCTCAAATTCGAATCCCGGTCAGATATGGCATTTTTCACATGCTACAAATCATTAATCTCATCAGCAGAAGCAATACCTAATAGTGGTCCTGGAGGTTAAAAAGAAAAAAAAGTATAATGGTTCTGGTGATGTACAGTAGACCTACAAGATGAAATTTTTAATAGAATGACTGATTTATTTTCTGGGGATGCATTACAAATCACATATTATAATAACTTAAGGTTTAAGTTTGATGGCTTGTGTAACTGTGAAGCTGGCTTGTGCGTAGATCCATGTTTTCAGTTCTATCATACCAACAAAACCTTTTAAGCTAGCTGTATACCTACTTTTTCATGCTAAAATGTTTATTAATCTGTATTCTAAAATATTTACCATTTTAAGTTTGAAATATTATGTGTATATCTGAAGCAAAGTTAAAGTAAATTCAACTAACTTGCTTGTTTCTGTACATTTATTTTTTTTTAAAACCCACACAGTTGCCTGCATAACTAACACGTTAAAGTATTAATAAATCTGATTTGAATATCTTTTATGATCCCTTTTTCATTAAAAATTCATTTGCTTTTGTTTGTTAATTAACATTTTTGTAATTTTTTTTTCTAAAATGTAAAACATATTTCAATCCTTTCGTTACTTTTGTGCTGGTTTTAACAGGCCCATGGATCAAATAAAATTGACCCCAGGAAATGAAAAGCAAAAAGTAATATTAAATTACTTACATTTATTGATTTTGTATTACAATTATTTAAAAAAATAAATGTTTACAATGTTGCAATGTAATTTTTAAATCTGTTCAAAATGCTCACCAAAGTTAGCTGCTGTACAAAGTTCAGCTCAGCAAATCATGTTCAAAAAAACAATAAAATTCTCCAACTGGAATCCTGGTAATACTTTGTATGTTATCTTTTAACTCTTTCTATGCCCATGGTTTTTCTTTTAGACTATCCCTTTCAAATAGGTTCATAAGTAAAAATCGCACAGCGATAAGTCTGTAAATCCTTACTATTTGTTCTATCCTTTGCAAAATCTCGGTGGATCTGCATGAGAAACTGATCAGAAGTGTAGCAAAACTTGTTGGAATTATCCATCAGAAAGTTCTTTTGAATCAAAGTTATGCATAAATTCTTTGTACACTCATAAGTAGATGTAGCTATTAACAGTCACCTCAAAGAATATTTGTCCAATGATCCACTTCTAAATATTGCACACTAATTTTAAAATCATCGAGTGGTGGTTTCATTTTGGTTTGTGTAGTCCACTGCCACATGTTCTGAGAATTAATATAGCCTGATAAATTTGGAACCACACTTTATCTGTTGAAATGAAGAGAAAAGGATCAAGAAATCCTTGACTAATGTTCTGTAAGAGCCACTGGCACTAATTTATTTTTATCATGTTGTATTAATTTATGCACAACACTTACGTGATAGGCTTACATTTCTTTCTTTATATGTTTAGCCTCCAGAACTACCGTAAGGTATTACTTATGAGGATTATGTTAATAAAGTATAATCTCAGGTCGACCACTCCTGAGAAGTGTGGTTAATTGAAACCCAACCACCAAAGAACACCAGTATCCACGATCTACTATTCAAATCCATATAAAAATTTTTACCTTTACTAGATAGGCTTACATTTGTAGACTGTGAAGTATACGTCAATTGTTTGAAAAACTCCTGTATGTTGAGCTAATCGTTGTGTTGACTTGTGAGAAGGTATTCCTCCACAATAACATGCTGCTCAATTGAATACTCCATGATGCACAAACAAGTCAGACTCGCTGAACAGGAGGGGATGTCCGAAGGCTTATTAGTTAGTCAATAACCTTCAACTAATATCCTGCACGACAAACATATCATCTTCTGACACAGTATACATCAGACGACTGAGACAGATTTTATACGGCCCATCCACATTTTATATTTTTTTGCTTTATTGTTTTTAAAAACAAGTACAGTACACGTGATCCTAAAATAAAAAACTAAATCCCAAAGTAAGAAAATTCTAGCTAATTATGCAAAGTATCAATCATTTAAAATTAAATTTATCAGTGAAATAAGTAAGACATAGTCTTCATGTTTACAGGAATTGCTAACAGAATGAAAACAAAAGAACGTTAACTTAAAATTATGTTTATTTTTTTTTTAATATTAAAAGATGTTTACTGCCATATACAACTAATACATTATTTTCATTAATAATGAAAAAAGAAACAATATAGCTACTGTAAAGAAATGTATACTTCAGGAGATTACTGTTGTTTGTTACTTGTAGTTTAAGTCACTATAGTTTACTAGATTTAAGTATAATTCTTTATGTATGTTAAGTTTTATTATTATGTATTGAGCTATTTTATTAAAATTATTTATTTATTTTAGTTTAAATAATGATGAATATTTAAGAAATATGTTTTATATTTTATTTTGGATTTTTAATAACGGTTTTAATGTAATGCTCACATCTATATTATTCTAAAGAATGTGCCTGAACCTATGTTTATGCATAGACAGATACTATGAATGTATAGATGCTATCAATCAGTATAATTACTACCAGTTTTCATCTTCACATTTATTTTAATCAGATTCTATATTGATAATTTTTATGGTTTTATATTATTGATTTTCAACTATTACTATTTAAGGCACTAGTAATGTATATATGTTTTCATATAAGATTTTTTTTAATAGTAAAAACCAACTTGCCATGATATAATATAATATTAGTGAATCAAAAAATATGTTATTTTATTATCCAGATTATACTTCATATATAAGAAGAAATTAAACTCTCGGCAGATGTATCCTTAACATTCTTGGCCAACTTAAAAAGAGTTTTACGCTTCTAAACTAGTTCATGACTGATAAATTTCTTAGTATAATCTGTCAAAATCAACTTTCCCAACTTAAAGATTTAATAAATATTTAAATAAAAGGTAATAGTAATGTTTGGAAAATAATGGAAACAGCATGTAGATGCACAAATTTACTAAACACATCTTGCTGTTATATTTCATGTCAGAACCACATGACAAGAAGTGAATCCACATTCTGATTATGTTTTGTTATATTTTTCAGAAATTCCAACCCCCCCCCCATCCACCCACCCATCAAACTTTAAAATTTTGCCAAGCTGACTGAGTTGGGTAAGATAATAAACTCAAGCTGACTGAGTTGGGTAAGATAATAAACTCAAGTTATTACAAATAACTTATGCTCACTTTTGGAGTTCAAAAATTAACCTAAATATTAAAGAACCTTTTACATTTGTCATATTAGATATTATACCAAACAGAACAGCATCACTGCATATTTGAAGTCACATTATATTTAATTCTATTCATTTGGAATATTTTTTTGTGGTAGATATTAAAAGTCCAATTTTATTACATAAGTAGTTAGACAATTAGGCTTGTTGTGCAGTCACCAGATGAGAAAAGAAATCTCTGAATTGGTCCAAAGATAGCCTCTGTACCATTTGCAAGGATGCTTCTGGTTCTTTATGTCCTGAAATCCTAAGCATAAAAACTACCAGGCCAGATTTATACCCTTAAAACCATTATTGGAGACAAAAAAAAGGAAACTAGAATAAGGAATACATGTGGATTTAAAAAAAGGATAATCTACCCATTGGTGTAGTAATTTACTGTTCTGTTCAGGACTCTTTGTGTATGTTACCTTTATAATAATATACTACCAAAAATATTTACTCAAATTTGTTGCATACATAAATTTATAAAATGAGCAGTAAGACATCTGGTGATAATGCACATATATTACCATATGCATTTTGCATTCGTGCTTCATCCTGCACGTATATATGATGCTATTAAAGAGTGTTTTTGTTTTCTAAAATAACAAAGTAGCTATGGTGTATTGTTGATGCTCCAAACCTTGTAAATAGGGAACTTGCTCTGTTATTACATAATTCATGATGTAATTAATTATTCTCTAGGGTCAAATGCTATTTCATATTACAACCTTTTCTTTGGAATTAATTTCACACACTTGTAAAAGCTAGATCTAAATCACAATTAAACTGAATTGTAAATTAAATCAAAGTCTCTTGTGAATTCTATTATTTATATTTATGAAATTTTGTGTATTGTAGTACATCAGCTTTTATTACATATTAATCATCACTTTTCAAAATTTTATAATTGTGAACCATTTTTAATCAACAATTATTCACACTAATATTAAACGATGATAATAATAATAGATTTCCATAATAATTAGTAGATTATATAATGTTTTTTTTTTTTTTTTGTTTAACCTCCGGAACCACCGTTAGGTTATATCTTCAGAGGATGAGATGAACAAATTGTAGCGTGTTTAAAAAATAAATACCATGCCTGACTGGGATTTGAACCCGGGACCTCTGGATGAAAGGCCGTATATAATATTAAATGATTACATGCGACACACTAAATTAAATAAATTTGTTAAACCATGCTGCTTTTTCAATTATTATTTAGCTCAAAAAATGGAGGGGCCATAATAAAAATACATATATTTTTTTATAAAAGTGCATTAACATGATTGTAACAAAATAGGGAGTGTCCCATGTGGAACATAACCCATTTATCAGTAAATATGAACATCCCTTTTCTCCCTGGAATTGACTTATCAAATATCTGACTACCATATTAAACTGCCTATTTGTACTAACACAATGTAACCAGTAATCCTAATGATGTGTGTTATCAGGATGAAGATATATGCAGTCTTTGCTTCTACAGCAAGAATTTTTTCTTTATTTTATGAACAACAATTCCCTTATTAAACATCAGTAATGAAATTCAGTCAGAAAATTCAATTAACAAGGAACTTAAAAGATATTTTAACAGTAATGAAATCATCAGATTATTGTATAATAAAGTGAAAGTGCTACAATATATCATTCATTAGGTGTGAATACTACGCGAGTCAGTTTTAATTTGAAGCACCTGAATATATTGGCATTTATGGGCTGAATAATAATAGAACTACGCGAGTCAGTTTTATTTGAATATTTTGGTGAGCTGAATAATAATAGCACTATACAAGTCAGTTTTATTTGAAGCACCTGAATATATTGGCACTTATGGACTGAATAATAGTACTATGCGAGTCAGTTTTATTTGAAGCATCTGAATATATTGGCACTTATGGGCTTAATAATACTAGTACCTAAAATGTTGAATAATATAAAAAAAGTAATTGAATAGCACTTCTTATGGTAATAGTTCTGCTTTAATCATCACTTTTCAAAATTTTATAATTGTGAACCATTTTTAACCAACAATTATTCACACTAATATTGAAAGATGATAATAATAATAGATTTCCATAATAATTAGTAGATTATATAATGTTTTTTTTTTTTTTTTGTTTAACCTCCAGAACCACCGTTAGGTTATATCTTCAGAGGATGAGATGAACAAATTGTAGCGTGTTTAAAAAATAAATACCATGCCTGACTGGGATTTGAACCCGGGACCTCTGGATGAAAGGCCGTATATAATATTAAATGATTACATGCGACACACTAAATTAAATAAATTTGTTAAACCATGCTGCTTTTTCAATAATTATTTAGTTCAAAAAATGATGGTAAAAATTTTGAAAAAATAGTAATATAATTACATACAAAGAAGCTGGTATATTTGCATTAATGTTTTAATTTTTTGCTTTTTTTTTCATCTTAAAATAGAATTACATGTGTTTAGTATTATACTGTTGAAGATGAACATTTTTCTTTCATATTAATTTAATGTTAAAAGAAATGTGCATCTGTTGTAACTGAATATTAAAGTTAAAACTATTTTAACTTTATATCTATTTTGTAACTGAGACTGTTTATAGGTTGTATGTATTTATAATCCTAATGAAAAATTATATATTTATATATAAGTGGATGTTTATAATTAAACATATTACTTTTCATAATTAAAAATTAATTGAGAATGTTTGATAACCTGTTCGACTGAAGAGACTTAGGTATATGATTTTAAATAGATATGCAGATTAAAATCTTAGTATATTTTTACATAATTTTTTTCTTTTATATTGTATACAATATTTTTTATTATATATAGTATCTTTACCAGCAACTGGTTTGCTGATCTATTTGTATACTTTTAATAGTCATTTTCATTATCATAATCAATTCAAATTTCTGATCTTAAGTATATTAATAAAATTTAGTTCCATTAAAGCAATTTTTGTTTTTATTTTACCTAAAAATCTTATCCTTAAAAGAAAATAGGCACCACTGTAGCAGGACTTTCTTAAAATTTGCACGGTGCTTATAATGTTAACCCTTTTCATCTATAATAAAATTTATTTTACTACTAACCACATTATTACCTTACATATATTTTTTATTGATGTACTTAATTTATGTTAACAAAAGAAAAATAATAAAAGATCATATAATAATGTGTTTAACAAAGTCTTGTTAATGTTGGTATCTATATTCTTGCTTGTTTTAATATATTATGAAGTAGATGTAAAAATATCTTCAAATTATAATTTGTGATCTATTCAAGAAAAAACTGTTTTATTTTCAGTTATTTTTTTGTAACACTTGCTGGAAAAAATTCTACCCTTAATTTGCACTTCATTTTACAAAAATAATTCAAGTTTGAAAATGATAGATTGAATCGATATAAAATAAACTAAAAAAAAAATAAATAAATAAAAAATAAAATCGCATTAAAAACAAAAAAATAATAATTTTCCTTTTATAAATTTTAACTTTTACAAGTTAACACCACTTTAAAAATCAGCAAATACTTGTAAATTATTAAATTTTAATTTGGTTGAAATTTCAAAATAGAAAAATTTAAATAAAAAAAGGGTAATTTTAATTTTTGTTCTTGTTCATAATACAGTTTTATTTTATTTTACATATTTCAGTTTTTTTTTTATTTCGTATATGGATAAATTTACATGAACTTTGCTCATATTAAAATGTTGTCAACAAAAAAAAAAAATCTGTTCTTGATAAACATAGAAAAAGATATACAGAAAAAAATCATAAGATCTGGTTCTGATCATGAGTTAAAGCTCTCTGGAATCCTGAAATGTTTACTGTTTTTATACATCAAATTTTCAAACTAACTTTTTTTAATGAATAAATGATTTAAATATCAGAACAACATCATAATACATACTATTACACAAAGAATCCATAACAACAACAAAAAAAATTTGAAAATATTTTCAAATTGTGTATGTTTAAGTTTATTAAATTAAATTGTTTTTTAAGTAAAAAGTTAATCTACTAGAATATTATGATGAATAACTTACAACAGGACCACCAGAGGAATTTTATCCTATAAAATACAAAAACACATTATCAGAATTGATCCATTATACAAAATGTTAAAATATGAACGCATTACAAAGTGTTTCAACATACGTATATATTGAATATGAAAACCTCCTTTGAAAACCCTTAAAAAAACTTATATTGCGTGCTTGAAAACACTTTTAAAAATACAGAGTGTCCCATATAAAACATAACCCATCAATCACTCATCCATGAAATTTCAAAAGTTAAGCTTACTCCCCTACTCGTTACTGAAATGGACTCGTCCA
>JAAAKQ030311491.1:0-10019 GCA_010016005.3 Zanna intricata
CATCATCCTCATTCATCCTCTGAAGTAATACCTTACGGTAGTTCCGGAGGCTAAACAGATAAAGAAAGAAAGAAGTACCGTAAGAAGAGTTTTTAAGCTCTCTTGAATGGAATTTATATTTCTGTATCTACCTATCATACATAGTTTCAGTAATAAGAAAGATTACTGTAAGGTTATCATCTATAAAAGGAAATGGTTCTTTTAGTTTTCTTTCATTCACCTCAAAACCTTTTTGATAGATAGGTTTTTAAAACATGCCGTTTGTCCAAAACGTTACTGTTTTAAGTTTCAACAAGCTTAACTTTTTAACAGTTATTTAAAAACATCTTTAACCAATCCCCCTTTTCGTTTACAGGCGAATAAAAACGTAAAAATATATTTAACATACTTTATTCATTTTAGAATGCATGCATTGTTACACACACACAAAGACTAACTGTCCGTTAATTTTTTTCTAAATAAGAATTAATTATTTGTGTAAATTTTTCCCAGAAAACTTGTTTAGATTTTTATTTTGATTAAAGTATTCTTAAGAACTTCATTTCGGACAGCAAAACATCAAGTATTAGCACATTTTGTAATCATTTAATTTGGTTATTTATACAGCTAATTTTGGTAATTTCAGTGCTAAATATTTAGTTATTTATACGGAATTTATATTTCTTTTTAATTCTGCTTTTCTTTATAGATACTTGTATCTAAAAACATTAATCAGTAAAACTGGTTTTCTTTCTAGTTATAGGATACCATTCTTTCTATAATTATATATTTTTTTTACATTAATTAAATTAAATTATATTTCTTTACATTAATTAAATATAAAATCAAAATTTAACATTTGCAATTATTACAATAGTTAAATTTTACCCTTTAATTCTGTCGATTTTTTAACAGCAGATAACGTATAAAAATTCTTAATTTTTCAATTAGAACTCTGTTATTAAATAAATGTTTTAATGCAGTTTATTCATACTTTAGCATTTAATATCTCATAGCAATCCTTGAATAAAAAAATTATTGTTCCAAAGCTTATTTACAATCAGTAACATTTAAATAAATCTTTGGTAAATTTGAACACATACCAAATTACATGATAAATCCACAGCGAAACTCTTCAGAGATTAGACATTAGTATAATAAAAACGTTTATGTCAAACGAATGTAATTAGCAATTATGAATGACACTCAACACCACAAAAACAAAAGAAAGCAAAATAAGATATCGCAATACGTAGAAGTAAAAAAAATGATAACCAATGTAAAAAAAGGAAAAGAAAAGTATATGAAAAAAATTTGAAATTAGTTTTTAGTCAAGATCCCCAGAGAGGATTTTTAGTATTCCAATCGCCACCGACAACAAAACGTGAACAAAGAGTTGAGAGGAAATTAGTGAAAGAGCCAACCGACGTCAATTTTCTAGAAGCAAAGTATTCTGCAGCAGTCCAAGCCAATTTCTCTAAGCAGTCCAAGCCAATCCTGGATCTCTACTGAGCTCGCCTGAATGTAATCTGTTCTGTACTCCGACGTTGATGACGTTTTATAATGTCTTTAGCTATAACCACGGTACCTCCGTTCACTTTTTCATCGGGATGGTTACTAAGTAGACAGAATAACCTCGAACATGAAGGAAACTCCAATCAGTAAAATGTGCCACTGAAAACAAAACAATGTCAAGGATTAACTGATCAATAAAGCTTCTAGTTCTTTTCTCTTAATACCTAGTTTATTAATATTCCACTTGCAATTCTCAGGAACTTATCCAACAATAGAATTCGGTAATTACGTTTGTAAGAAGTCCTACTACGTTTCCTATTTGTTGCACAAGAAACTGTGCTCAATGTAAACTTACCTAGCTTGTCCTCAGAAATATTGTGGATGTCGTAGCCACTGCGTAAGATCTTGGACGAATAGAGGAATTCGTCTGGATCACCACCTTCGTTAGGTAAGTGAAGGTGAGGAACGACGCGTAGACTACGTTTTCCTATCTAAAGATGTGAACGTTGCATTATCCAAATTGAAGGACGTAGCCGACATAAAAAGGAACGTAGCTGGACGTGGCCCATCTTGGTTTCCAATTGTAGTAGTTATTTTCTAGTCGATGTAATCCTTTGCCTCTGTTTTCTCTCCATGATCTCTTTGTAAACCCTATATCCTAAATAGTTTGCCAGATGGTTACACTGGCATAGCGCGCAAACAACTGGAGTCTTCTTATCTTTAGTGTAATCAACCGTCCTATGTCCTTCACCGCATTTCTCATACCGATAAGGCCATATACAGTTATTTCTCGTATGGCCGTAGGGTTGACAGCGCATATACAGCACCAGCTCTGAAAACCGTTTGGGCGCCTCAATGATAGCCCCACAATTTGTGATATATTTTAACCCATATACCTCTTTGTTGTTATCTCTAGGTTCAGAAAGAAAAGTCTCTCAACTTTACAAAGAAAGTTGATAATGACTCTTTTGCAGTTTGGAACCTCACGTTGACTGTGCTAAGGACTGCATGACTTTGAAGTTCTTCTCTGATAAACTTAATTGGAACAGAAAAATATAGGATACCAAAGATTCTTTCATCCTTCCTGATGAAGGTGTGGCCGATCAGTTGGTAATCCCTTAACAAGTCAAAAATTTTTTGTATACTACCACATCCTTTGAAACAATGCGAAGTTGTTTAGGGCTGAATACTCGATCAATTCGTACATCTCATAACATACAGACTGTTTAGAATATATATATGATATCGCACAGGAGTAATAGTGGAAGCTTAACTGCGTCCTCCAGTCGGTTTCAACGTTATTTTCCTCTATCGGAAGGTCTTGAAAACAATTCAATAGGCGTAAACTATCAGTAAATTCGTGAAACTGGGATGCGTTATCTCCATGCAAACCCGGCACAATCTTCCACGAAACAGTTTACATGCGGTTCTCTGTAGTAAGTTTCGGTTTCGCTGTCATCAAATATAATATAGTCTCTGATAAGTCTAAGTTGACATTGTTTTTTTTGGATCTTCTTCTAGAAGCCGAAAAGAATCCACGCTTTCTACACTTTCTAGACAATGTTACACCGAAACTATCGATTTCCGATCTATTCTCATCGATGGGCACAGCCGAAGGCTAATCTATTCTTGAAGCCCCATTATTATTAGGTTAACCCAAAGATCAATTTAACACTGAGAAAAATAAAATATCTATCAAACAGTAAAAAGTAAATATATTAATTAATATCTATAAACTTTTTTCCCCTGCTCCCCCAAACCGGACCAGCAATTAAGTAGAACTCAGTCCGGGGAGTATCCTTTTGCCTCTAATTGGCCTTCCCGCCTACCGTCTGGCAGGCGACATGGCAGGTCGGCCCGCCGGGTCTGGATCTTAGTGCTTGCCTCAAACTTCAGGTGTGAGGTGAACCAGATCCGGTTATAGTGTTCCCAGCCCCCCCCCCCCGGGTCTTGGTCTTAACTCTGTGCTCACTCAAATGGGGGGTACCTATACTTGTATAGGTATCCCCCACCGGTTCGGGTCTTTTCTCCGATTTTTATTTATTTATTTTTGTTCTATATTGTCACCCATTCTCTGTATTCTTCTTCTTTTACGACTAAGATATCTCTCATCATCTTTTCTAGTGTTTTCCAGGTTACTGCTCTTGGTCTAACCGCCGGATTTTAGAATTCAATACCATTTAATCGTGAACTTGAAAATATCAATATATTGCAGTGATTTATAGGTTGTGTACTTTACAAGTTAATATTTGGAAGGTTACATTTATACAGATACTGTGTGTTATGATTTTAACATTGCCGCAAGCATGCAATTGTGAATGAAAAATACGCACTTCGTTATCTATCGCCAGACGTACCACATTCCAGTCGCCTTATCTACGCTGCATTCCAATGCCGTGACGAGACACCACAGTGGTAAGCTAACTTTTTTCTTTTTTTTTTTAACCTCTGGAACCACCATTAAGATATATCATCAGAGGATGTGATGAATAAATTGTAGCGTGTGTGAAAAATTCCATGCCTGACCGGGATTCGAACCCGGGACCTCCGGATGAAGAAAGGCCGAGACGCTACCACTCGCGCCACGGAGGCCGGCAGTGGTAAGCTAACTGCCTATTAAGTATTAAGTACTTGTTAATGCCTGTTTATCTCCTTCTACATTTTATCCTTATCATTCAGTTGTTTATTTTGTATCCAATACACGCCGTCTTAATTACGTAATCCTAGCCTTCACATTATTTCTTGTTTGTTTATTCACATTATTGTTGTCATTCTTACTTAGGCATAATTCTTTATTTTATAACTGTACAAAATGTCTGATACGGAAGATAAAACTAATAAAAATGGAGTTAGAGTGAATGAGCTGAAACCCCAAATAAAACAAAAAACTCGTCAGTTTGGTACCCTTAAGGGTTCCATTACGCGAATAAAAACTTTTATGGAATCTTTTTGTACGGAAAATCAAGATATTGAACTGTTACTAGTCAATTTCGATAATTTAATCTCAACTTGGCAAAAATACATTTAGGTTCAAATATTTTTAGAGCATAATACTGAATATGAAGATACAGATAGGGATGAAATGGAAGATGAATTCCATAATCTTCAGGCGAAAATGCAAAAAATATTAAATTCTAATCGAAAAGGGACATTACCATCAAATTCATCTAATTCTTCTAATGTTTCTTGTAGTAATATTAGTTCTAAAAATGAAATAATATGATCATTGAAGGATCACTGAATCAGTGATCCTTCCTCAAATTAATTTTCCAAAATTTGATAGTACTTACGAAAAGTGGTTGGTGTTCAGTGAATTTTTTCTCTGCAGTTGTTCATAATAATAAGTTAACTTCAATCCAAAAATTTCATTATTTGTTATCATCCTTAACAGATTCTGCTCGGCAATTAATTAAAAACTAGTCAGTCACAAACGACAATTACAAGGTCACGTGGAATTTACTTGAAGCTAGATATAAAAACAAGCGTCTCATAGCATCAAAGCATGCTCGAGAAATATTAGATATACAAAGTGTGCCCAAAGGGTCTGCCACATACTTAGCTAATTTTATTGATATAATTTTTAGTAACTTAAGCGCATTAAAGGCGTTAAAAATCGATATAAACTTTGCAGAAATTATACTAATTCAATTATTTGTACAACGCCTAGACCAGGCAACAATACGCGCTTGGGAATCAACCTTAACAGCTAATTATTTTCCTCCTACTGATGAATTCATTAGTTTTCTTGAAAAATGTAGATAATTATTAGAGAGCTCTGTCTCAAAGGAATCAGTCACAGAAAAACATAATGAAAACTCCCTCTTCATTGAACCATCTTAATTAATTCAAGCGGGTCAAAAATAATTCGTATCGAGTTCATGCTTATACTGTTTCAACTAACCTAAAATGCCCATATTGTAAGCAATCTCATTTATTGTATAAATGCGTAAATTTTCTTAAATTACCTACTAGTGGTAAAATATCATTTGTCAAAAAAAAAACTGTGCTTTAACTGTCTTAATAATAATCATAGTATTAAGGACTGTAATAATTCTCACTGTTGCAAATATTGTAAACAAAAACACCATTCACTTTTACATGACAAGTATAAGTATGAGATAAATAAATCTAATGGTAATTCAAATGAAAATAATTCAAAATATAGAAATGAAATCGAAAATAGGTGTGCTACTGAAAACGGCACTCCTAATTTTAACGCAAATATAAGTAGCAATTATTGTAGTTTAAAAATTTAATGTATAACGCACATCTTACTGGCAACAGCTATCGTTGGAGTTAAAGACTCCAGCAACAAAATTCAATTCTGTCGTATTGCTTGACGCTGGCTCTCAAGCCAATTTTGTTAGTGAGGACCTGGTCCAACGTTTAAACCTAAATCTAAAATGGGAAGATTTACCGATTTCCGGGATAAACAATGTTTGTGCTACAGCCAAATTTAATGTAAATGTTAAATTGTACTCTAATTATGAGAATTATTCCACTTCTATTAAATGTTTTGTTTAGTCGTGTATTACAAGTTTGATGCCTACTACACCTACACAATGGAAATTTCCGAAGTTTGTTGTACTTGCGGACAGTAATTTCAGTACACCTAGTAATGTAATAAAATAGTAAAGTAATATGCTAATCAGATCGGAATTATACTTACATTTATTTAAAATGGATCAAATCAAGAAAAGTGAAAATTTTCCAGTTATTCAGTAAACAAGATTGGGTTGGATAATTGCCGGAAGGTTACAGTGCATCAGTACGGACGAAAATTTTCCTTGGTCAACATCGTTATTCGTCAATTCAGAAGCGAATGTTCAAAATCAATTGAAAAGATTTTAGGAATTAGAAGAAATTACCACTAAGTCTTGCACCAAAGAAGGAAGAGCATGTGAAGTACACTTTTAGAAAAATTGAAAAGAGATGAAGATGGAAGCTTTATTGTGCGATTGCCCAGAATTCCGAATCACATTCCTCTTTGTGACTCTCTTAATAATGTAAAATACAGGTTCTTAGCGTTAGAAATAAAACTATACAAAAACGACTCTCTTCGGAATGAGTACAACAATTTTATGAAGGAATATCTTCAACTTGGCCATATGCAGGTAATTCAACAACCAAATCAAGAGTGAATTTTATTCACACGTAGCAATGATGTCGAGAAACCATACTATCTGCCACATCATGCGGTCTTTAAAGATAATAGCACTACAACAAAACTCAAGTAGTTTCCCTTTCCGATGCATCTTCTAAGGCTGATAATGGAATATCGCTAAATGATACATTAATGATAAGGCCTGTGGTCTAATATGAATTAATATCAATAGTCTTACGTTTTCGAACTAATGTTTATGCAATGACCGCTGATATTGCTAAGATGTACCGACAAGTACGTGTTGACCCGAAAGACTATGACTTGCAGCGAATTTTATGGCGAAGTTCAAGCAATGAAGAGATCAAACACTTTCATCTGACAACTGTTACATACGGAACGGCATCTGCATCATTCCTTGCTACAAGATGCATAATTCAGGTAGCTAATGAAAACTCAGAAAAATTTCCAAAGGCTTCAGAGATAATTTCAAGAGATTTTTATGTGGACGACTTACAAACTGGATGTGATAATTTAGACGAAGCAATACAATTGCAAAGTGAAATAATTTCAATGCTTAACCAAGCGGGATTGAATTTACGCAAATGGTGTTCAAGCGAGCCCGCACTTCTAAATTCTATAACCGAATTGGACGATACTAGTCATATTTAACTTTTCTAGTAAAGGTATTAAAACCTTAGGTCTGATTTGGGACTATTAGCAAGACACATTACATTTTCAAGCAAACTTTAAAAATCGCTATGATCCATTCACCAAAAGAGTAATTTTATCAATTATATCGTCAATATTCGATCCACTTGGTTTATTAGGACCAATTATTATGTCATACAAACTGTTCATGCAAAAATTATCGCTTTTAAAGTTAGAAAGGGGTTGATATGCTTTCAGAAAATCTTCACAATATTTGGTGTGATCTCTATGAAAAACTACCATTCATAAAGCACATACGTATTCCAAGACTAAGTAAAGGGATGGGAAAGTTAATCGATCAGCAATTACACGGCTTCTCTGATGCGTCCAAGGATGCTTACGGTGCTTGTATATACTTACGTTTTGTTGATGGTCAGGGAAACATCACAGTCAATCTCCTTTGTTCAAAATCAAGAGTGTCACCAGTAAAGCAGGTATCCATACCGACATTAGAATTATGTGGTGCACTCCTATTGTCAAAATTATTCAAAAATATTTCTCCTGCACTTAGTTGAAATATAAACAAGACTACTTATGGACAAATTCTACAGTTGTGCTGTGCTTTCTTGGATATCAGCTTTACCAACCCGATGGAAGACTTTTGTAGCAAAAAGGGTGTCAAAGATTCAAGAACTTATTGAAAACTGTAAGTTTATGTAAGGTGATGGATATTATGGATTTATATTATGGACTTTTACAGTCCATTAATTACACACACAACAGCTGTATCCAGCAACCTTTCAGTTATGTTTTATGAGGTAATTTCCATCTGGTTAGTTCTTCTTTTACATGTCTCCCACCTGGGCCACTCAAAAAATGTATGGCGTACTGTATCAACCTCACAGTCGTATTCTCAGTCGTATTATATAGAGAAACATATTCTGGATGTGTTCTCTTAAATCTAAGGAGATAGAAATTGAACTCTGGATGAAACTCTGGAGACAGGTAGGATATCATCTAGCTAGATGATATCCTACCTCTCCATGGCCCCTCTCCAGCCATGAACCAATATCAAGTATGAGCCACCCTAACCATACTCCTGTATCGGTCCTGCTCCATTTATCCTGCCATTCCTGATACAGTAGATATTTAGCGTCTTCTTTATCCATACCTTCGTTGTCCGTTTTAGTTCTCTTGCCTTCAGTTGGATAGGTGCAACACCCGCCAATATATACGCCGCCTCTGTTGATACTATGCAGATGTATGATACTATGACCGCTACGATCTTCAGGTTCATTCGTTGCTGAAGTGCATTTAGTCTTTCAACATTTCTTCGGACATTCAATGCTGCGAACCATGCAGACAAGGAGAATAGAACAGTTGATGTTGTCGCTGTTACCATTCCGTTCTTTCAGCGGAGCGAGGTCCCCAAGTTGCGCCTATCAAACGCCCCATAAAGTAGCCACGCGTTCCGCTTTCTCCAAAACCATCTTGAGGTGGATGGTAAAGGCCCCTTCTTGATGAACCAATCCCTAAATAATAACGGTGGTTGTTGATTCTATTGTTACATCATGTACTGTCACTTTAATTTGGCGTATTTTTCTTCTGCCAGTCACTGCCACACATAACCTGTGTTTTCTGTGGTGACAAATGAAGACCTTTGTCTCTCAAATCAGCCCTAATACGTCTTACTGTTTGATTAACTTTTACCTCTACTGCGTTCTCCATACGATCATCAATTAGCAAAGTTAAGTGAGCGGCATATATCAGCAGTGTTACCCCCTCCGCGGGGAACCCAACTTCAGCACGCGTCGAACACGAGGTTCCGCAAGAGGGGGTTGAGCACCGCTCCTTGAAGAGCTCCTCCATATATTTGAAAACGTAACTCTCCTTCTTCCACCGATGGATTAATTCCTGTCTCTTAAATAATTGCTAATTCAGATCCGCAAATACTCACTTTTATTCCATCTCTATATCTCGTCTGTGATGTGCCTCCATAGAACAGTATTAAAGGCGTTGCGGACATTCAAGAGGACTATCAGGGTTATACTTTTTATCCTCCAGGTAGCCGCTCTGCACTTCCCGATCCATTTCACAATTTGCCTGAGGGAGCCTATTGAGGATTTCCCTTCCCTGAATTCATATTGATTTGAAGCTAAATCGCTTGAGGCGTTCTTCCCTTATTCTCCCCTCCAGTAAGCGCTCGTGTAGTTTGCCAAGCGTTGGCAGAAGATATATGGGTCTGTAAGTTTGAATCTGTGTTTCATTTGTCTGCTTTGGTATTAATAATAATTCACCTAATTTTATGTCCTTGGAAAACTTCCAGTGACCAATGCTTTGTTACAGGCTTCTAAAATCAGCCTCTGTCAATGCAACAACGAGTGTGCCCAATACTTCGTCTTGCCCTGGGCTCTTCTTTTTATTTATTCTTCTAACTGCGTCCTGAACCTCTTCTATGTTAAATTTACATTCTTCTTGTGATCTCTCAGATATGTGTGATCACTGCAGTCAATATTAGCTCTTCACGGCACGTTAAGCTTGCTCCCTTGATAACACACTTAACGGTGTTCTGAATTTGTGTACTACTACTACTCTATATGCTATACCCCATGGATTAATGTTTAATTCGTTTAACAGTTGTTCCCACTTCTGCCGTGTTCGGCTGTGTTAGCGCGTTGGCTAAGCTACTAGCCGTTTGGAGGATAATTGATAAGTTAATAAAATAAAAATAACAATACTCTGGTAAGAATGAAAAACTGTATAATGAACTTAA
>JAAAKQ030311502.1:5879-18379 GCA_010016005.3 Zanna intricata
AATACCTGTATATTTTAGATACAAGAAGTTTTTCTGGTGAAATTTAGAATTCTCCCAGTTACCATTGAACAATATATATTAAACGTTTATAGAATATATATATATATATATATATATATATATATATAGAGAGAGAGAGAGAGATAGATTATTATGATTAGAATTGGATTGTTATGTTTTACTCCAAGAGACTGACCAATTATGAATTCAAAAATTTTCTTTTGAAAAAATTACTGGAAAACTTAAGGTAAAAGTTAGTTCTAGTGTAAAAATTAGTCCTTAGTCCTTTAGTTTATCCTAGTCTTTAAATTAGTCCTTCAGTAAAATTAGAGTTAAAACTAAGGTAAAGATTAGTCCTTAATTCACGTTCTGTAGCAGCCTACTTACTTAATTTCTTAGATTTCCTTTTTTTACTACTTTTACTACACAGGTTTCTTGTTTTGAGTTTCTAGAAAATGAATTTTTCTATTCAAGTAGAGTTTTTAATTTAATGATATTTAGAAAAATTAAATAATTTTAAATATAAGAGAAACTTTGTTTTAAAACCGAATTAATTTTAGAAACAGTAAGAAGCAAATTTATTTTTTAGTCAGTGTACAATTATGAGTTAGTAAATTATTCGTAGTTCTTTAAAAAAAAGAATAAGCTTTAATAATATTGTTCTTTAAAGATAAGAACCTATTTCAAGTGTTAAGAGTACAGTTATCTATTTCTTAGTGAGTTTTTCTTTTATGAAGTCGGTTTTATTACAATTTTTCAGGTAATGAAAAATTTTATATATATATATAATTTTTTATACATTAAAATATTTACTTTATTTACTAAAGTCGTATAAGTTTGCTTTTTTGTAATAAATAAATTTAAAGAGCTAAAGTACTCTTTAAATTTAGTAAAGAAGTAATACTTAACTAACTAAATATTAGTTCCATAATTACACAGAATGACATAAATTAGTATATTTATTTTGTAAAAATATATATAATTTATACAGAAAATAAATTTTATTATGTTAATGACGGAAACTAAAAGGAAAAAGGAATATAATTTATGTTACAACAGAATACTCCGTCTTACGATTATTTTTATTGTTTTTTTTCTATCATTATTCACTTTATTTAATTTAAAATGCATTTAATAAATTTAAAAAAATTGAAAACCATTAAACTTCTCTTGAAATATTATATAACCAGTTTTCGTAATCTATGTATCTCTGCTATTCAAATTATGAATAAGGATACTGATTATGTATAGATTTTATCGTAATAATTCTATTTTATTTCTTTCAATATTATAAAAAAGTCATAGAGAATATTGAATAATATTCGCTGATAAAAAATAAATCCTAAGCAGATGAACCATTATGTTTAAAATTCTATATTCTGTATTAAAATCGCTGACCTGTAAAATGAAAACCAAATCACGCTTGAAAAAATGTTCAGGATTTCTTTTGATGTAGAAGAGGTTTTTGACCGACAAAAGGTTTTATTCCATTGAAAAAAAAAATGAATAAAGATAAATCGACAATCGTAAATTGGATATATATTTTTTAAATTTATCTCAAATTATTTACTTCAAAAGAAGTAATACGATTCAAACAGCTTTCAAAATTAAAAAAAGCGAGGAAATATAAGTAAAAAGAATAAAATTAAAAAATCATATTTATAAGAAATATTTATATATACTGATCGTTTATAGAAACTGCGATAATATATGTACAAAAATCAATTCCTTGTAATATTCATAAGTAAAACCTTTACTTGATCTGAGTTTTCTTAATTTTCTTAACTATTGAGACTGAAATGAGAATATCTTCTTTTTTTTTGTTACAAAATATATTACAATCGGTTACAATATTAAAGAAACCGTTAAGTAAATATGATCACATAAAAAACACTAGCACAGAAGCTTCTTGAAGCTCCTCATAAATTACATACTAATATTCCTGCATGAAACATTCAATGTAAGTACACACATAAAGTTAAGTAGAGAAATCGGAGCTACCGTTGGTGGCTCAACACTATAAAAAAACAATCAGATCATTAATAAACAATTGAAACGATGGAATACTAAGAGATAAAATGAAAATAAAACTAAAATTAATAATTGAATCAAGTGAGATAATAATGAATTGATAGGTAATACTCAGATGATACAGCTCAAACTCAAACCACATATAGTCCCCACGTTCAAGAATAAATTTTAGCTTTTAACGTCTTCACTAGTGTTTAGATCAGTGTTTCTCAACCTGGAGGTGGGTGATATAAAAGGTGGATCGAGAAATTAGCCTACAACTTAAACATTAACAATAATGAAATCATTTTTTGAGAAAAAAAAAAATCAATTATAAACATTTTACTTACATTTATAAATACGCATGTAAAGAAAAAAAATTAATGAGATGGTTGCGTAATTTTTTCATTAAAAATTTCTACATACGTTGATCTATGTTAGAAACGCACTAAAGAAAATTGTTTTCAAGCGATAAAAAAAGATACCTATACTTAGTTTTTAACGCACCACAGACAAAAAACCATTTTCACTAAAGTATGACATGGCGAAAGGAATTTATATTTTCAATGTTTTTTGACTAAATTGCCATATTAATTTCGACGAGTAAGCCAAAAATATCTAATTATTCAGATGTGAATTATAATTGTAACGTTTTATTGGCAGAATTTCGATGAACTGGTTGTGAATCTCAACATGCAACTTAGCAGCTGAACACGTTTTCACTAACTTGATAAAGTACTTGTTTCTTCGAAAAATAATATTTATCTTCCGGGAAACACTCCGCCAACAGAATTTTTTTAGTTGAAGGTCTCCTGAACATCCATGAAGGCAACCGAACAGTATTTTTTTTCTTACGGCAGTTCCTGTTAAACTTAGCAACTATATGCGTCCTCTCAATAGTAGAGGGACTATCTCGGAAGCAGAAATGATGTTCAGGAATAACATAACCATAAGTCAAGCCTCCCAAGAAAACTTTTCTCAGACGTTTTAGACAAAATAGGTAATAGAAATATCGGTCTATAATAAAGATCATCTCATGTACCGGTTTACCTGAGATATCATAACCATTTGTGAAATTCCACTCCGTCGGGAATCATGTAGCGCGCAGGACACCATTAAAGTATTAGATAAGTATCTTGTATTAGATACAAGATGGCTTTGATAGGAAGCATAAGTAATATTTTGTTAATAGTTAAGTCAAAGTGTGGGGCCTTCTCTGTTATAAAAAGCCAAAGAATATTCGTAAAGATCATAAATTCCTACAGCATTTTACATAAGATATTTGTTGGTATTAAGTAAATAGTTACAAACTAGAAATATTTTAAAGGAACAATATTTCGGTAGAATACTAATTTCTGCCGGTTCTTATAATGTTTTTTTTTTTTTGGTGATTTACAGAGAACTTCGACAGGTAACATATACCTAATAATTTCCAAAATTCTAAATCTAAAATAATAATTATGGTAGTTTTTGATTGTGAGAGCTACTTTTAAGAAGAGTTTGTCATTTAAAGAGGTAAAATTTATTATCACGGGGAAAAATTCAAGATTATTATAGTAATATATATTTTTTAATATTTCTAAGACAGATGTCAATAATTTCCATTCATCCTTCCCCTTCAAGTAAATTTCCACAACTACGACCGATCAGAATTATTGTTCTTACTCGGATCCGTTCAAAAAAGTTATTAGTCAAAATGACAAACACCTCAAGTGTGAGAGGTTCATTGTAAGAGTACAGCCACAACGTCAACGATGATACTTAACTTAAATAAACAAAATTTTAAAACTGAAATGAAGTTTTGCTTTACAGTATATAAATTATCTTTTAATGTAAAATATTGATAAGATCGGAACCGTATAAATTCAATATATAATAGGAAAAACAAATATCTACTTTATATTTATTAACTTCGTTATGAAATATTCATATTCTTACGTATGGTAGCTGGAATAAAGAAAAATAAATGAAAAAAAGATCTATCATATGAAAATATTTATTCATTCAATTAATATAACCCACTTCTTTATTATTATTAATAAAAAAAAAAAAACAAAAAACAAACGATTAATACATTTTACAAATCAAAATCGATTACACTTTTTTATTTACCTAATAATATAAAGGAAGTTTTGTAGAATAAAGAGGAATGTTAAAATATTATTTTGCAAGCAAGAGCTTAATTGATATTTTATTTCAACAATTCACTAGATAATTCATCGAATTTTTCACTCAACATAGGTTTTTCCAACTTTCCGTTTTCAGGGCTCAAAACGAGTGGAGAAGGGAGAAAAGCCAGAATTATTATTATTATTAAAAAAAATAATTATAACTCTCATAATAAACACATTAACCCACAGTTAATTATATAATGTGTTAACTTATTTTTTAAGGAAAAGATATCCTTCTTATTGATGTAATCAAGATTAATGTTGTAAATTACAAAGGAACTTATGTATAACCCTAAACTTAAGCATAAACTTAGGAAAGTGGCTAGCTTCACTTTTATAAGCTAAGTCTTTCATATAGTAAAAGCAGATGCTTATCGACTGTTGAGTGGAATGTAACCAATTATTATGTGATCACTAACAAGAATGTGCTTGGTGAAAAGATTATGTTAGTGTATGTGTCCATATCCATTACTCAAAAAGAGTGAAAGAATTTTTTTCCTTCAATCATCAGTAAAATGTACGATACTGAATACCGAGGACACTTTATTGCAAGATGTTGTACATATTTACTATTTTAAGGCGTTTTAAAACAAATATCGTGTTATTAATTATTCACATAGAACAAATCAATACATCTTTGAAGGGCTGCGATAGCGTAATATATATATATATATATAAAAAAGGAAAAAATTCGGATTTAAAAAATAGAAATATTAGATTATTGTGAAAATCACTAATACAGACTGTATCAAACAACATAATTACATTATTTCCTAGAATATTATGCCTAACTACATATATATCTGAATTATTTTCTGGACTATAATGCTAGACCTACAACAGAGTTTCTTAAAAATCGAATGCAAAAATTTCATAGAAAAAATAAACAAACTCGCGTGAGTATTCCATCGATATCGAAGGTGTTCATAGCGGTAAACTTTCATATTTTCTCCAAGCCTTGTTGAATAATTACATGATGAATACTAACTTTATTAAGGTTATTAAGTTTAGGTTATCCGACGTCCCTTTGTCCTTTACAACTTTAATCCTGATTACATCAACATGAAGCAAGAAGTTGCGCAATATGCTATGAATAATGGTCTATTGTGGTGTCAGATTGTATTAATTGTTACTATCATAAATACTCTTAAGTTAAAGGCAATAAAATGTGATAAATATTTGTACCAGCTATGAAAAAAAAAAATTATGAAAAAATTAATTTTGTTAATTTTTTTCATAAATAATGTATATATTCTACATATGTAGGAACTACGAATGAATTAACGTTGCTAGAATAATAAATTATGATAGAAATTAATTTGTTGATAACATCTACATTATTTCTACTATGTTTCATTACTTTCTTTTTGTTCTTGTTTATTTTCATGTGGTAATTCTTGCTTAGGACTTCATCCATGCCATTCATTGTTTCTTTTAAATATTTTCTACTCTCAGCTAGAATTACTAAATCATCACAAATCTTAGCATCGTTATTTTTTCAGCATGCTCTGATACTCCGGATCTAAATTGTTCCAACATCATTAACGGCTAGATGTATGTAAAGATTAAAAAGTAAAGGGGAAAGAGAACATCCTTGTCGGACTCCCTTTTTTATTACGGCTTCTTTCATATGTTCTTCGATTATTACTGTTGCAGTAATAATTGTTATTATTGTAGATTCTTGTAAATTTTAACAACTGCTCTTCTATCTCTATACTTGAACCCTAAATTCTTTAAAATGCTGAAAATTTCAGTTTAATTTAAAATCTAGTATTAAAATTTAATTTAAATGTAGTGGCATGTTAAAAGTCAAGCAGAAATATTGCGTTTAAAATTCATACGTTTAACGTCTAGAAGAAATATTTATATGAGGATGTATATCCCTGATATATATAATACAAGATAGATTACTACTTGTGAAATAAATATCAATTAAACAACACGAGTAATAATAAACGAAAATTTTAATTATAGTCTAGATTAGATTCTCTTCTATTTAGCCTCCGGAACTAACGTAAGGTATTACTTCAGAAGATGAGTGAGGATGATACGTATGTATGAAGTGTACTCTTGTACTGTCTCAGGTCGACCATTCCTGAGATGTGTAGTTAATTGATATCCAACCACCAAAGAACACCGAAATCTACGATCTATTCAAATCCGTATAAAAAAAAAGCCTTCACTAGGATTTGAACCTTAAACTTTCGACATCAAATCAATTGCGAAGAGTTTAACCACTAGACCAACTCGATAGGTTAGTCTAGATTAAACTGATTCACCAATATGTCACCAAAATCATGTTTACTATGTTAAGTATACAAATGAAACATCATAATTATTAAATACGGTTTCAGAAGAGTTTTGAATATAAATATTAATTTCATTTAAAAGCTATTTATTAATAAGATTAGTCCCATTATTTTCTTCTCTATAATATTTTTGAACCTTTTTTAAATTGAGAAGATTTAAATTAAATCCCTACCACTTATGAGAGGATAGATTAGAAAAGTATAAAATTTCAGCTTTTATTAGCCTTTATTTATTTATTTTTACAGGTCTACAAAGAGCAGAAGCTCTTCCTTTAATTAGCCACCGTTCTTTGAAAGCATAGTGGCGATCATATAGAAAGCTCAACCCTAAATCAAAGTAACTAAGAGCTTTTTTTTGGAGTCAAAATTAAAATTAAAAAAAAAAAATATATTGTAGCTAGTAAGTTAAATTTTCACTACATATATATATTATGCTTTGTAAATTATATGTAAGTTTAGATGGTAATATATGAATAATAAAAGGTAGAAAAGAAAAATAAAATTACTTTCGACTAAGTTTTTCTCTGTTAAAGAATAGCAATACTTTTCAAGATTTATTGTGTACGAACAGTTGAGAGGAAAATGCAAACGATACCTACTGTTTACACTGTTTACATTACTGATCATTGCGATTCTTCAATGTGAATTAAATGGAACTTCATTCAATTCAACTGATACCATTTTATTCTACTTTTAATACAAACTTACTTTGTATAAACTATTTCATCTGTTTTTATTGTTGTATTTTCCCGCATCAAATTTATATTAAAACACTGTAAACAGAAAAATTATTATTTCTTTATAATAGTCATTCACTGTTTCTCCGCTCTATGTTCGGGCAAATGTGTATGTGTTTTCTTTTTTCATACCTAAATAACACACGTTTAAAAAACAGTATTAAGGTTTTTAATATGTTTTTCTATTAGATATCTTAACTAACGGTAGTATATATCTGGTGACTTATCTTGAGTGGCTATATTGGGACATATAGCCACTATCGAAAATCATGTAGCCATAATCAAAAATAAACTGGCATCAGTAAAATAAAAATTTTTTAAATCTCACTTTCCGTTACATCCTCTACAAATTCAAATATAATGTTCCACATCAGTGAAACCACTGGGAAAGCTACCAATATTCACCTTAAAAAATAAAACTTTATTCACCGCATTAGCAGATGATGTAGTGGATACATTAATTTATATTAAAAATAAAATCCTGAATTGTATCTTTAGATCTATCGAGTAAATGAAAGCCATTAATAAGATGGTGATGTATAGTGTTAAGTAATAAATTAATGTAGTCCATTCTATTGTGAAACAATGCAGTTGACAAGATCTGATTGACCGTCTGATTGGACAAGATCAATCACTGATTAGACAAGAAGAAAGCGATACCTATAGAAATGTAGAAATTACTGCCTCTAATTAGTAAGGTTAATGATATAATTTAGAAATATATTGATAAGGATTTTAGAATATAAACAAAACAAATAGACTTATATAAAATTTCTGAAAAAAATTTTAAATTTCATTGTATTTATTGATAAATTGAAGTGGTTTTTTTTTATAAACAATTAGAAGTCACAGATCTTACTACTAAAGAGAAAAACTTAAGATTCCTGATTGTTCTTCGAATCTAGATAAAATTCGAATCGTAAGATAACAGTGATTCTAAACAGTTTTCTGTCAAATAGTTTTAATAAATCACAAACACACATTACAGATATATACAAAAAAACCAGATAAATATATATATATATATATATACACAATAAACCGTAAAAACCAGATAACAAATATTTTATATACATAGAAAAGAATAAGAAGTTACAGATGAAATAATAAATAAAAGATTATTTTTCCTTCGTAATCACCGTTAGGTATATTTTCAGAGGATGAAATAAATGATTTTTAGCGTGTGTGAAAATTCCATGCCTGACCGGGATTTGAAACGGGGACCTCCGGATGAAAGCGCCACGGAGGCCAACTAAATAAAAGATTTACAATAAATAAAAGATTCAAAAATAGTAACCAAAATAAATATTTGAAACTAAAAAGAATATTAAGAAAAATTAACTGAAAGAAGTAGAATTAGATAGAAAGAAGTAGTATTAGAAGTCGTATTAATAACTGAAAGAAGTAGTGGTAAAGAAAATCTAACTTCGAAATTCAATTAAAGCGAAAAAGTTTAAGCAGTTGAGTTGTACTGTAAAAGAGAAAAGAGTTAATGCCAAAAAAAAGAACAGAATATATGTTTTTTAGAGGTGGGGAATAAATTTAATAAAAAATATAAAACATATTCAATTACTGGTTAAGTTTAATAAAAATGCTTGTGTAAAGTTTTATTTATATCTAATATCCTCTTTAATAAAGAATAAAAAAAGAAAATTTTCAAAAAACTTTTCTGTTTTTTAGTTCTGGAATCTATAATTCAGAAAAATTGTAGAAATTTCATGATAATATTTGAATTATAAACTTTCAAGAAATTTTGAAAAATATATAAACCGAAGGGAAATAGAATAAAATAAACAAACAAAAAATAATATTAATTTATTTAAATTAAACTTCTTGTAGTCCATCATATATATATATATATATTTCAAAATTTAAGAGTTAGGGATTGATTGTTGAAAAAAAAATGGATTATCTATAATATCCATTATAGGTTACAAATTTTCTTTAATAATTTTCTTAAAATTGCCTTGCCTGTGAAGATCGAAATTGGGATTTTCACGATTTCCCTCCACTCTTAACGAATTAAAAAAATATATATATATATGGTAATACGCTATATATAGAGATATGTAGGCATATACATGAATATGTTTTTTTATAAAGATTTGCAAAAATCCGATACTCCATACCATACTTTCTCTTTTAATTCTATTCTAGCTATATTCTCCGAGAAAGTAAAATTACAACGTGATAAAGAGATTGAATTAGAACTAGAAAATTATCATATTTCAAGAAAATATGAAAAATTATAAAAACATTTTGTAGTGTTCTCTTTTTTCTATTTTAGCCTCCGGAACTACCGTAAGGTATTACTTCAGAGGATGAATGAGGATGATGCATATGAATGCGAATGAAGTCTAGGGTTGTACAATCTCAAGTCGACCACTCCTGAGAAGTGTGGTTAATTGAAACCCTACCACTGAAGAACACCGGTATCTACGATCTAGTATTCAAACTCGTATAAAAATAACTACCTTTACTAGGATTTGAACCTTGGAACTCTCGACTTCAAAATCAGCTGATTTGCGATGTCGCATTAACCATGCGTGGGCTATTTTGTAGAGTTAGGTGAGGAGTAGAAGACGACAAAAGTATTTGTATGATATCCAGTTATTATAAAATGCAAATATAAATTTATAAAAAAATCTGTCATATTACATGTGTTGAGATGAACCTTTCGAAGAAGAATATAAATAAATCAGCAAGAAATAACAATTAGAATTCACATAGGTAATAGACAAGAGAAAGTATGAAAGTGACTAAAACTAAACCTAAGGAAAAATAATTTTTGATAAAATATTTTGTAATTTTTTATTAAAAAAGAAAAGAAAGATTGAGCGAAAAAGAAGTGGTTATTAAACGTCTAGATTCACAAAAACCATCACGACTAGCATTATTATACATAACAGAATTAATAAACCGACATTATATTATTTCATTGTCGATAATATAACTCTTATGCTTTACTCAAAATCAGTTAAATAATTCCCCCCCCCCTTGCATGTGTACTGGCAATATGTTTAACTAGTTAACAATAAGCAACCCTACGACCCAATGAGATGAGCATTATATGTATGACAGGTAAACGAGGTGTAGTCGTCTTGTGCATACTTAGGGTGGTCATTCCTGAAACGAGAGGTTAATCAAACCTCAACCACAAAAGTTATATATTAAATGCTTTTTATTACCTATCAGAATATTTAAAAAATTAGTTATCTCAAAATTCTTCCATACCTACCTAAAGGTAATAAATAAACAATAAGAATAAACATTCTAAATCCTAAAATAGTTCAACATAACAAAAAGTTCTACTACCTCTTTTTCCATCATATCGTGAATTGCGACTCACTAAAATAAAGAAAGTCTAGTTTTCGAAATTCTTTAGCTGATTTCGTAATACGTTCATTTATGCCAACATGTTTACATATTTTATTCCTCAGAAAAACGAAACACCTGCTTTTAGTTTAATGAGTTTCTAGATAGTGCTAATAAATAGTACAATTGCATCAGTAAACGACTGCATCAGTACAGAGTAGTGATTGCATTAGTAAGAATAGTACAACTGCATCAGAAATTCTGTTAAGCATAATAACTTAAGAAATGTTTTTTATTTTTTGACAAATCATTTTTTGTATCTTCCTTTTCCCGACAACTATTTAAAAAAAAAAAATGAATTTAAAAGAAAGCTCTGAGCTTTTGTATGACAAGTAGAATAGGTCATTAGATTTTCCATTGTTTAGTCAAAATTTATCAGTGAATAGGAATAAAGGAAAAAAGGGAAAATCTATTTTAGGAATTATAAAAAGAAAGATAATAAAAACTCAGAGGAAAGATTATTTTACAACGAAGTCGTTTAGAGTGCTTTTTTAATGATATCCTTTTTAATTATGTAATTTTACATTGTATCTACATTTATCTCACAAAATAGAATAAAAATAAATTTATATACACGACATGAAATTTTTGTACGTGTAATATTAACAACAATTGTCGAAAAGTTAAGTAAAAAGTTAGTCTTTGTTTTCTAAAGCTTTTCAGAATTTCAACAAACTTTCGTTATATTAAGGAATATGCCTGACTTATAATTGGTAACTCATGCATCAAAACTGAGGTGCTGCTTTGTGGTAATGATGCCTACAAGCATTCTCTATTGTGACAAGTACCAACGAGTAAATTAGCCAGGTGTTCTTTTATTTGAAATATAAATTCAACTTTCCTTTGTACATCTGCTTTCACGGTTTGAATTTACAAGGTATTATGAACAGCAGCTTCGTTTTTATTGTCGGAATGAAAATTAAAAATTAAAATGTAATAATAAATAAATATATAAATATAAGAAGTTGGAAAATAAAAACGAAAGGAAATGACAGAACATTGACAAACTTTTCTGTACTTTAAGACCACCGAGTGAACAAAAATTAGATAAAAAGAGAATTCACATATAAAAATTTGTACTTTTCTGAATAACTAAATAACTAATTAAATTTTTTATTCAACTCACTTAATATTTAAAAAAAAGGATTTAAAATTAAAGTTTTCCTAACAAGTTTTCATGTTTTACATTAAATACTATTCATTTCAAAAGGTAATTCTTATTAAGAATAAATCAAGATAATTAAGATTTATTTTTGTGTATAAATGATTTTTTTTTATATAATGAACCGAAAGTTTTTTTATTTAGCTTAATGATTTAATTTTAAATAAATTTATACTTATTTATGTATGGCATTCAATCTTGTTAAGTCAACTTTCAAGTTAAGCTCAAGTTCAGTTATGGTCAAAAAGTTAAATTTAAAAGTTTTATAAGATCTTCTTCATTGTTTTATAAAATAATATATGTTATTTAGTCTAATAAATGAAGAAAGAAAACTCAATCAAAATTGTATTTCCATTGATTGAGTGATGTAAATTAATGTTGTTAACAATAAAATATTTAAAATAAAAAACTGGTTCATAAAAATTTTATAAAATATAAAAATAGCTTAAAACACTGTTTGATAATTACTTTACAGGATGCGAATTTTGATAAGTTTTTTAAAATTAGAATTCGGCAACATAATCAATAACTACACTATTTATACAAAAAGTGAATAATAAAAATTACTATATTTATCCTAGTTTTGCTTTTTGTTTTCTAGTTCATTGTACGAAGTAAAGGAACTATTGTGATCTTGAAAAATTTCGGTTTTCAGATTTCAATGGATACATCCGTTTTGACCATTTTGAATCTATTTTGACTTGTTTAGGCTGGACGTCACGTCTATACGTACGTA
>JAAAKQ030311503.1:0-10019 GCA_010016005.3 Zanna intricata
ATCAGCGTACCTTAAAACATATAATTCAGCAAAAATATCTCATGCAGCTGAAAAATTTTTTTTTTGCAGACCTGTGTTATTAGTGTGCATATGCAATTTAAAAAAAATATATTATTCATTAATTTAAATATGCAAAGTAAAGACAACACAGAAATTTAAAATCAATGTGTATATACCATTAGATTATTGTGAGTATACAAATGATCAAAAGAACAAACGATCAGTGGACATCGAATTAAAAGTCAAATTCTAGTATTCCTATAATCTTTATATATAAAAATATTATTTAAAGGAAATTTCATACATACGGTAAATTACATTCAAGCAGCGTAATATAAATACTTATTAAACTTCTTTATTTTCCACTCCTCTGTTTAAATTTTCGTTTAGAACTTTCACACATTTTGTTTGCATCTTTGATTTTTATTATTTAAGTTTCATCGTTTATGATCTATGTACAACCACAATATTTAAATTTTATACTTTATATTTCTGTAATATTACACGGATTTTTTTTTATGTTAATTTTTATTTTCCCAAATACAGCTGAAGTGACCATGTCAAAAAATGAGGTATCGGGTTTTAAGTACACATTTTACATTTTTGGTTCCAACTGGTTCATCATATAGAGAAAAAAAAACATATATATTTACGTATCTATCGAACTGCTTTTGGGTTTATCTCAGGATTAACCAAAACAATTTTTTTCAAATTTGGCTAAAATATTTCTAAATTTGGGGTAATAATCCTTTTTTTTTTTTCAAAATTCGTTAAGAAGATGAGGGGAGTATCCCGAAAAAGCAATTTTGATATTCTTTACAAATATTTTAAAGAAAACTTTATTAAAGCAAATTTATTATCTACAATACATAATAAATAGATAATGAAAAAAAACATCAACAACCCCCCCTCCCATCCCCATCGCTCATCATTCGCTCTATCTCCCTCGGATTTAAACATCTTTCATACATTTTTAGAAAGTTTATGCATCATTTATAGAACTATCCAGAAATGTCTACAATTTTTTTTTTTTTTTTTAAAGACCCCAGTCAAACCGTAAAAAAGTTTTTTGAAAATTTCTTATTTCTTATTTTATACTTTATTGAATGAGATATTAAATTGAAAGAAAACTTTACTTAAGAAGATTTGTTAAGCTTAACCTATCATGAATATTTTTATTCATCTTTTTCATTGCTTTCATAAAAATTATATTGACCGGCATAGTTGGAAAGTCATACGATACTTTGCCAGCTTTTTTTTATTACTATTTGTTCTTAATACTATATAGTTTTTTCGATAATTTTTTTTAATATCTATTTCTAACCATTAAAATTAAAGATGTATAGTGTTTTATCTACAATTTTTTTTAAACGAAAGTTTTTTATGAGATTACGGACTCAACTGCTACGGACATTAGCCCAATTGGAAATTTTTAGCGTATGAAAAATACCATGTCTAACCGGAATTCGAACCCGGGACCTCCGGATAAAATGCCGTGACGATATCACTCCGGCGCGCCGGAGTATCAATCTCCACGATCTCTGCCGATCTCCACGCCGTGGCGTGGAGATCGGCAGGAAAAAGATAAAATTTATAACTAATAATTTTAATAATATCGACTTTAATTATCTATTTTAATTAAGACTCGCTTAATAAAATACTGTTTTTAGCAAGCAAAATTTATACGAGATGAAGTTATAAAAAAAAAATAATAATAATTTTAATATTACTCTCTCTTTCTTTATCTGTTTAGCCTCCGGAACTACCGTACGGTATTACTTCAGAGGATGAATGAGGATGATGTGTATGAATGTGAATATACTGTAGTCTTATACAATCTCAGGTCGACCACTCCTGAGAAGTGTGGTTAATTGAAACCCAACCACCAAAGTTAATATTACTCTAACACTGAGCAAGTGTTGCAACAACGGATTTTTTTTTTACCGTTTTCATAAACAGAGGAGATGAAAGAACGGATAACTTAAAAATAAATGAATGCTGATTATTTGATTAACACTAAACAACAATAAATTTCGTTAACAGATTAATTTCCGGATTAACATTCCGGAAGGAAAATGACAAAGGGGATAAAACAAATGAAGAAAGCAAAAATGACATAACGATATCTTATCTAAAACAAATAATCTCATAACAAAACAATCAAACTATATAATCTCTAAATATACTGTTATAAAAGCGATTAATTACTAAAACAATTCAAAAGTAGTAAACAAATACCAAAACTATGACTAAACAAAATTTATTATTATTAGTATTTATTTTATTTTTAATTAGGACAGTGTTACAGAATTAACCTTTACTAATAATAACAACAATAATACTGTACTTATAAAGAAAATAGATCTATTTTATACATTATTTAATTTTGCCTTGGTCATATTAAAAGAAAAAAAAAAACTTTAACCTTCGACCAATATATAATAAACTCATATAATACGCATGTATATGAAGTAAAAAACATATATAGTGAGTATATGTATACATTATAAACAATAGAAAATAGTCGCACATTATATTAACGAATGAAAAGTGAGGAGGGAGACGTAAATGGTACTCAATGTTATTTAGACATAGAGACGTAAGTTGTACCACTTTCATGTATTAATCGAGTATTTTTTAAATCAATAAATGCGTATATAAAATAAAAATAACAAAACATGATCGTATTATTTTGTGTTCTTTTTCAGGCAGGAGTAAAAGAAATTAATTACGAAAATATATCCTAATTTTTTTTTACTATTTTTTTTTTGTTATATCTTAAAAATTCACAGTTTGAAAATAACTGAGCATTTTTAAATTTTAAAATTTAAAATAAATGATTATTTATCATTAATTAATGTCGTTGATAGATTTATCAACGACATAGAAAATTCAGCAGCCGTTTTTATTACATTAAAAATTTTAAACAATGATTTTACTGTAATTATAAAAAAAGGACTCTTGTACCGATATTTATGTCTTCTTAAAAAAATACAATTCTAGATAAAAAAAAAAATCCACATTTCAAAAGTGTAATCAAAAGTGTAATCATTATTATTATTATTATTATTATTACTATTATTTAAATAATTAAATTAGACCTTTTTTTTATAAATTCAGCACAATCGTATTAAAAAAAAGCATCTTAAATTAGGAGTAGCACTGAAATAGGATATTACAGGGCTACTATCTACCGAGTAAAAACAGAAACTGGATGTTTTCAAAATTGTATGGACATTTTAAAACCGGGATGAACACAAAATTTTAATAAATTTAAACACAAAATGTTAAAAATAACGGATTAAAAATTAATTTTTTGGGGAAAAATACACACTCATCGAAATCTTCATTTCTTTTAAGATTATTTAAAATAAAGATTATTAATGTGTTAAATGAAGTCCGTCCGTGCATGGCTGTGATTTTTCATAATTATCGAAGCCTACGCATAACAAACCGGGTTTGAGAATTATTCATTATGTTTAATAATATAATTAAAATATTAAATTATTTATTTAATTATGATAGCCAATTAGTGTATAAGTGTAAGCAAGTTATTTCATTAAATTAAAAAAAAAAAAAAAATCGAGATTATATTTGATAGCTCAGTGCTGCTACCTGCCGAGAAAAAATAGATTGAACATTACTCTAAAAACAGGAGCTAACATTTTTATCAACTTCTACTAATTTTTATTATTCAGAGACGGAATTACGTCTTCAGAATTATTTCACCAACGCTTATGTGATGGGAAACTTTTTTAACGAGTGTTGTTCAACAAAAACGTTACAATAATCTGAAAAGAATAAGTTTATTAGCGTAAGTTGATAAACTTTTTTACTTTGCGCTATACCGCAATCTTTGTGGTGGTTTCTCAGATTCTTTTTTTCTATTATCTTGAGAAACGGCATTTTTTCTGTAATATTAGAGTTTCCATCATGCAAAACCAATGAACCAGAATTTAAAAAAATCAAACAACAAAATTGATAAAATAAAATCCTAAAAATGTGTAATAAATATATAGTATATAGATAATAAACAGACTTATTTTTTTTATTTTTACAAGTAATTTACGACATATATTTCTTATGAATCATCACAGTACAGCGATAATAATTTAATAATATTGTAGTTCAACATAATAAAATACACTTTCACAGACCGTTTTGTCTTTAAACGAAGGAAATAAACGTAAATGTAAATAAAATCGATGGATTACACTATTTTTCTTGTTTATCAGATTAATAATCACAATAGACCTTAACGTTAATAACGTGTAGATAAATGACCTTAGTGACAATACACTCAAATGATAGGTTAGACATATAATACAGAGTAGACAAGCCTAGACGATTGTTAGTATTTATTATTGTTATTACTATTATTAAACAGCAAAGAATTATAAACGTCTTTGGTAAATCTCGACATCTTTTTACGTTCACCCGGAAAAATGACGTCACATTCACAGTAACGAACGAGTTGTATACAGATAAGAATATTCTCTGTACGTTTAACTGTCGGAAAAAATATCATACAGCCTTTAAAATTAATACAAATAGATGGGATACAACCTTTTAAGTTCTATAATTTTATTTATATTCGCAATACGTATTATTCAAAAGATATAAATTCATAAATCATTACTTATTTGGAAGTAAATGTACATGCAACATAATAAAAAAAAAATTGAAGAATTTTCTTTTTTATTATTATTGTTAATATTATCTCATTATTACCTAAGGCTGAATTACACACGAAATATCTCTGCACGATTTCCTACACTTATTTTCAAAGTTTAGATGTACCTCCTTACAATACGAATAAAATTATATACAATAATATAAATCTAAAATAAATTTTTAAAATGTATAATTCATTCGGAAGTAACCGTAAATTGTACCGACCAGCTCCACGAGGATTTGTACGGTTAATATGCTGACAAACCAGCAAATCCATCATTGAGCACACATGCAAATATTTGATAAATTAAAATATGATAAATGCAAATATTTGTAACAAGAGACGGCAATTTCTTTGATTAATCAGAAGTGTTGTTTGTGAACTGTATGTACAGCCATGGATAATAAAAAGACATAATAATTTCATAATTATAATTTTTTAAATCGGAATTTAAATTAACCAAGAGCATGCATTATTGACAGTTGTTTGTTTTCTATTTAATGCCCATTTCTAAAAACTGAAATTTAAACAACTGAGAAAAACATTTTTTAACACAAAGATTTTTTTTTGAAGCAATGTTAATTACTGGAAAAAGACTTATGTGGACACCACATAATTCCTTGTGCGCTTATTAAATTATATATACCTGTACACATTTAAAAAAAAATAAAAAGTACATAACATTTTATTTCATTAATAATTTCTAATGTTTTTTCATTTTAAAATTTTTTTTATTGTTATTGAATTATTATAGTATAAATTTTTCTATCAGAGGTTAATAATTATTAATAAATTAATATTTTTAAATAAATAAAATATATATATATATATGTATAAAAAATCAAATTCGAACCGATGTACGTCTTCCATTCGTAAGATCCAAATATTTCATTAATTAAAATTTAATTTGACCATTACTGTGTGAACCAATGTTTTCAATAGTTCCATAGAATACAGTACTTAGGATATATTTTTGAACAACTCTCAGTGAGGGCTTATTACTGCAGTTAAGGAAAAGTCCAAAATCCAAATTTGTTTTTTATTTTCGACTTTTTCTTTATACTTCTGGTCCAGTCGATTGCAATCAAAATGGAGATGCATAACTAGATGTTACAACATTCCTAAATCAAAAATTTCAACATCCTACGCCTAACTGTTTTTGAATTACACGGATACATACGTACGTACGTACATATGAATTTTGTAACAAATATCATTTTCAACTAAATCTCTGCACATACTGCCTACCGTTTTATTATTTGATTTACTTCTCTTCCGTGACCCGGCGGAAGGTTGTCCGTGACCCACTCGCGCCACGGATGTTGCCAGGCCTCCTCCGTGACGCGAGTGGTAGCGTCTCGGTCTTTCATCCGGAGGCCTCGGTTTAGAATCCCGGTCTGGCATGGCATTTTCACACACACTACAAATCATTCATCTCCATCCTCTGAAGCAATACCTGAAAGGTGGTCTCGTAGGTAAAAAAAACTTCTCTTTCGTGACCGGAGGAAGGGGTGGGGCCCGGGAACGGTATAACCGCATCTGGTCCACCCTAGAAGTTTGAGGCGAAGGCAAACAGACCCGGCAGGCCGACCTGCCATGCTGGACCCCACTTACAAGGTTTAGTAAGTCACAAGGGGCAAAAAAACCATCAGTAAATTATGAGTATAACACCCTTTTTTTGTATGCAGAATAATATATATATAAATATATATAATTAACAGGCATAATTAATGGTCAACAAATCCTCTAATTCCTTCTCATATTTTAAAATTAATTTCTATTAACATCAATAATTATTTTTTTTTTTTTTTTGTAGACAATAGTTTCATTTTGTTGTAATTATACATTTGAAATACTAGAAAATACATTTTTTTTTCTAAATGCTTTACAATAAAAATTAACAAAATGTTCAAATTCATACAGTTTTAATTAAATTATATTTTTTTATTATTGATTTTAGATAGAAGCTGAATCGGGCGTAGGATCATTAAATGAGGAAAGAGGCTGGTATATACCAAGGCCAGCGCTCTGCCGAAATTCAACAACATGCACATGTCATACAGGAACGAATGGAACTACCGCACGTTCAATACAGACAGTGTCTGAATGGTTATCACCTACACCTTCAAGTAATTCTAGTACACAGGTATATAAACTCATTAATTACTCAAAACATCAATATAAGTATAAGATTTATTTGCAACATGACTACATATGTATAATGTACTTATCTATTAATTTATTTAATATTTAATTTATCTATTAATTTAATAGATATTACCTATTATATGTGTTTTAATATAACAACTGAAATTTGAATACAATCAAAATGAATGTATATACAAAAAGGAGGAGAAAGAAAAGGAGAATTAGACAGGCATGAACTAAGGATAAAATGCTCACCTGAAGCCATATTTAATAAACTAATTCCCTTTAATCAGTAGTCTTCCATTCGATACTTGTATTTCAAAAATAAATACAAACAGAAAACGTTTACTCACTTTTTCTACATCCTAATAGCATTAAATAGCAATTAATTACCCAAAGAATATATGCCACGTAAAAAGATTACAACAGAGGGAATTTCCCCGATTATATCAAAAGTTTTCCAAAACGTGTGCATATGTGCTTTCTAAAACGTGTATTAATAAATCCTAGTCATACCTGTCAAGAGGCTCAATCCCAGATCGCTACATTTATAAAACCACAGGATAAAAAGACATCTTTGAAACACAAGCTGTCTCAACCAGATCGCACGTATACTAACGATTTAGTAATCCTACCAGTCCTCAATTCCTAACCACAGACTATAGTAAGCAATCAATAAGCTGTAATGAGAAGAAGAATAAGAAGGCTCTAAGGACAATAAGACTTCACAGCCTTATTATCCTGCCATCAGATAGAAAAAGGCATTCCCACGTTAATCCAAAGCCAGCCTCCCTACCAAGCACTAAGGATGCACAGTCTTTTCAGATCATGATGTCCCAGCATCAAAGAACCTAGCATGAGCAGAAGGATTTAACCTGCAAGTGAACGGATTTAACTATCAGGAAAGGCTGGTACAAAAAAAAAGATGATTTATCATTTTGCTTGGGATCAAGTTAGCATATAACCAAAACCTATAGAATATATTTGGTAAAAAAATTAAGGAAAAAAAATACGGCAAATACTGAGAAAACCACAAAGTATAAAACAATGTAAGTATACCCGACATTATCCCCTCCAAGTAACAGATGACCATTCACCCTGCAACTCTTTTGGAGATTAAAATATCTAAAAAATGAGAAAAGCTACTTTACACCAAGGGTTCAAATTAATGCAGAAGGAAGAAACTTCTCCTTCACACAGTAAACAACCACAGAGAATAACACAGGCATCCTAAGGAAACCTCTTACTCATCCCCAAAACTACATTGGATAGAAGCATTCAACTGAAAAATGTACCATTCAACTAATCATCCATAAAGTTTGCTTTACTAATCAGGAATAATATTTGAATTTTCCAAAACTAAGATGAAAACAATTAGCTGAACCATACAAGTAAAATATATGGTATTTAAATGTATAAACATATTTGATATAACATGCACTAATTCATTCACTAAATAACATATAACTACTAATCAATGCATTTATAATTTGTTACAGAGTGGTTCATCAGGATCATTACTACTGACAGCAGCTAATTTAGCAGCTCTCCGTATTGAACCTACATCAGCATCACTGCGTCAGACTGATAATGTTGATTCTGCATCGGTAGCATCATCGACACATTTTACAATGGTTAATGGTATGCCGCATTGCAAAGCAAAAGTAGCATCAATCAGCTGTTGTCAAAAACATCAACTTAGCGTGGTTGTCATAACTATGTGCGGATTGTTTTTAATAGGATTATTAATTGCTATTTATTATATAGATAGTAAGTATTATTGATGTCATTAATAATTAATACTAATAGAAACAAGTAGACAGACTATTTACAAAGCACCTTAATCTCTCTTCTAAAAAGTAATATAAAAAATAATAGCTATAAGTACAAGCTTTAAGATCATTTTTTTTTTCATTAAAAACAATTACATTCTTTTCATTCGTGTGGAAAAATGTATTCACAAAGTCATCCTTTATACATTCATCCTCTATCAGAGAATACCACTTTTGAGAAGTAGTAATATAGTCAACCATAAGGTCCTGAGTTCAAATCCCATACTAGGCCTAACATTCTAAACGATTCCTGTACCATATACACAAGCTAATGAAGTAAATCAATCGCCTAAAGAAAGCCAAAACTTTACTAAAGAAATTATAATAGGAGAGATTATGAGGCCTAACTTTTATGTTATAAACATCTGAAAATTTGTTTGGGAGTTCTGTACAGCCACTGGATAGGAAACTGAATCTAGAGACAGAACTACTATATTAAATCATATACATACCAAGGATAGAGACTTATAACACAAGGTTTCCACATTCTTAAAACCAATAGTTTTGGTAATATCACAAAAAAGACTATGAAAATAAGGATCAATGATAAAGGAACCAGGTGAATAAGAGAAAGAGATGAATATCTATAGAGAAACTAAATAACATTATACAAACAAGTCCAAATAAGTACTTTTAAAATACAACCATTACTCATGAAGTTTGAGTAATGGGCCCTCATCTAGTCAATAATTGCTGGATCAGGATATCTTTACCCAATTTGAAGCAGAACTCAGCTGTAATTTTATATTACTCAGCTCAAATACATATATTAACAGATTGTTCTCCAATCAGTAACTAAAAACTAGTCAAGGACAAAGAGGTTCAAATTTCCTTAACAAAAGCCATGGTCAGGCTTCAGAATTCTACGGTGTGAAAGAATCCATCTGAAATATAAACCATTAAGCTAGATTTCCATGGAGTTCATTGTGGGGATTTTAAGGAAAAAATATATATAAGTTTTTATATAGTATAACTGATCTTTATACAATATATTAATATCAACAGCTAACTTATTGTAATTTAGTAACAAAAAATTTTCAAGTCAAATTCAAATTTTCTTTTACTGTTAAGTAGTTAAAAAAAATAATAAAAGTACGGAACAGTAAAGAAATATATATTTTATTATAAATTGTTTGGCTATTTAATTTTTTTATAGATATCTATTTAATATTTAACAAATAGAATAACCCATACATGAAACAGTATTCATTCAAAAATGCTACTGTAATCATATTATAATCCTTTAGAAGACATAATTACAGGGCAATTAATAGGTATAAAAATATATTTACCAGGTGGGCTGAAAAGTTCATAGGCTGACACATAGATGGCACTACTAGTATTAAATCCATATGATTTTTAGT
>JAAAKQ030311525.1:0-10018 GCA_010016005.3 Zanna intricata
CGGGTTACAGAGATGGGAGCATCGCTGGGAGAAGTGTGAAGAGGTACAAGGAGACTATGTTGAAAAATAAAAAAAAAATTTCTAAAAAAAATCTTGTATCTTTGTTAGGTCGGAAACTTTTTATACCACCCTCGTATATAAAAGTAATTGCCATTACTTTGATTTGAATCTCAGAACTCTCGACTTCAAAATCCGTTGATTTGCAATAACCGATATCACCGCTACACCACCCCGGTGGGTTAAATTTTTGAGTTGAATGAAAATTTTATTCATCAGTGTTTATTCGGTTATAAAAAAATTAATATGATCAGATATATTTGGAAAGTATGTTCATATTGAATCGAATTATATAAAAATATATATTTTATTATGTATAAAGAAATCGAAAAATGAGATCTTATCAAATACGAATAGTTATTAACCCTTATGAAGAAGTTCATCATCATTTTTACACTAATAGTTCTAGTATCTATAAATTGTTTGCTTTTCAAAGTTGTTAGATGTTTTATTTTTCCGACTTTTAAATTGTTACTGATATAAATCTTATTTTTTCTAAATGAGGCATTTTGTATCGTAATTATAAAATCAAATGGAAAATTATTTCCTGTATAGAATGTAAATTTTTCATTTAAATAGTAAAAAATAGGATTATTTGAGATAGTTTTCTCTATATCCTAACTATTGCTGGAAAAAATAATAGTTTACAGTAACAGCTCGTAAAAGGTATTGATGTCAGATATTTTGAAAAAATTGAAATTTAATATGTAGTTTTCAAATGTTTAACTGATTTTTTCAATCATTTTAAAAATTTGTTTTCTTGTTCTAATTTTAGTAAGAAAATAAATAAAAAAGAAAATGCGCTAGGTCATAATTTTAATAAAAACATGCCGGTTTCCGTGGCGTGAGTGGTAGCGTCTCGGCCTTTTCATCCGGAGGTTCCGGGTTCGAATCCCGGTCAGCCATGGCATTTTTCACACACACGTTACAATTCATTCATCTCATCCTCTGAAGATATACCTTAATGGTGATTCCGGAGATTAAACTTTTAATTCACTCAATCGGCGTTGGAAGAGCCGATTTAAGCTTTATTTTCAGGTGGCCGATAAATTTTCTAGTGTTTAATTCTTTGAATACATAATTGTTTATAAAAGCTGAATTTTTCCTTTACGAAATACATATTATTTATTACTAGAAAGAAAACAACGATCAAAATTTAAAAAAAAAATTTGTGCAAAACAACATTTTTTCAAATTTTTTATATTTTAATTTTTGTATCCGGGATATTTTCATGAAATAATCTACATAGAAAAAATCAACAATCATTTCTCTTGAAATATGGAAGAAGGAAAGCCCTTATTTTAAATTCATAAACATTCCACGTAATTATTAAATAATTAAACCCTCTTATTAACAATTTTATATATCTAGTCCAAGTGTATTCGGAACGGACTATTCCATCCACAGGAACTCAAAAATATGTTTTTTTTTTAATTTTATTAAAACTAAATTAAAATTAGTCTGTGTAATGTTTCTGTAAATTATTATGTTTTTGTAACGGTGGTCGTCATATGTTTAAAATTATATCGACTTACTTCCTGATCATTGTAAATGTCTCCACCGTTATGATAAATTGGAAATGGATAGGTATGGTAAACTCCTTCGATAGTTATTATTTAGTACCTGTTTATACAACATATCATTATCAAAACTTATTTGTTCGTTCATTAATTTTTAATTATTAGAAAATATATGATACTTTTCTAAATTATTAGTATCTGTATATTATTTGAAATTCAATATATATGTATGTCAATAAATTTTTTGGATTATAATTATAGTTGATGTTTCAAATATGTTTTGCAAAATTAGATTTTTCTATTTGACCCTTTTTTTATACAATTCATATTTTCTTGTATTCTAATATAGAATAAATAATTGTATTTTAATTCGCAATCTGCGCATTTTAAAGTATAAATTATTGACAAAATTATTCACTGTAATTTACAATTATACTTGCTTTTAATTTTTCGCTGTTTGTTGTTTTTTGGTTAATTTACATTCTCAGCTAATAAATAATAGAAAAGTTTATGTTAAATATCGGAATTATACTTTTGTTCCTTTGTTTCTTGTTAAGGTCCATTTTTAGTATAAAACAAATTTTTTCTCTTTTTATCAAGTTGGATCGATAGCAAATATTTCAAGGAAAGAAGAGACGATACATTGTTAAATTCATTAATATAAATTTCCATACCTTTTCTTTTCTTTTTTTTTTTTTTAATCTCCGGAACCACAATTAAGTATTACATCAGAGGATGGAGATGAATAATGTGTAGCGTGTATGAAAATGCCATGTCTGACCGGGATTCGAACCCGGGACCTCCGGATGAAAGGCCGAGATGCTACCACTCGGCCACGGAGGCCGGCAAAAATTTCCATACCTAATATATAATAAGTCTACTGTACATCCTTTGTTAAAATAGGTCGTGCAGTTCATGTGTAATTTCGCAAAAAGAGAAAAGCAGACAAAAATCAAGATAATAGGTGCAATTTGAGATTAAAAAAGCTGTTACTGCAAAGGCTCATTTACTTTAACTTTTTATGAAACGCAATTATAACATGAAAATAAGGCGTATATTTCCGGTATAACTTTAGTTATATACGGGTAACGATCTCAGTAAAAATATTTGTTTCCACCCTTACTTACCGAAAATCGTCAAAATAAAAATTGTTTCATTACATTAATTATATTTTGAGAGTAATATATCAGATTTTTATAAATTAAGAATCAAAATAAACTTCAGTATTTTCACTAAATAGTTCACGCAAATATCCATTACAAAATGTGAATAATTAAGCCAGTAAATATGTTATTTAATAGAGGAAAAATTATTGTTGAAATAAAAATTTGTATTTAATAGTTACTACTTATCAAACAATTTAGATAAATTTAAACTTCAGTTTTTGCCAAAGATTTATTAAAAAAATTATAAAGTAATCATCCAGATCGATGTACCGGTTACTGTATTTTAAACATCCAGTTTATAATTACACACGTTGATAGAATGATTTACCTAAAGATATAAAAATATTGATCCATCACATTTAGCGAAGATTTAAATCTTGCGAACAGTTAAAATAGTAATAAATATAGTAGTTTTTAAAAATTATATTCTGTTCGAGTTCGCAAAATAAACATTTTTTATAAAATTCCTATAATCATATAGAATACCTGAAGTACGCTTTAATAAAGAAAAATAAGTACGCTTTCAGTTTTTAATCAAATTCAACGTAAATCGTATTTGATATCATGAAACTTATGTGTGGAATTATAAAAAAAAAAAAAAATTCATTTTCTGAACTGGTTTTGTTGAATTTGTTTTGTACGTCAACAAAATTTCATCATCTTCTTACATATGGTTTAGGAATTTAAAAATTTTGGAAAAAAGAAGTTATTTCGGTTCCTTTCATGATTTCATGACATAAATATAAAGACATTTTCATGGATGTCACAAAAACGAAATTTGATTGTTTTTTATATTATTCAAAAAAGAAACGATGAAGAAATATTTCTTGACAACTGAGAATCGCGGATAATTTTTAGAAAAGGTTTTTGTTATTATTCTTTGAAAATTTTAGTACCTTCTTCGATATTGCTACAACACGAAACTTTTTTCAAAATTATTCGATCAAACAAAAAAAAACCTAAGTTATTTTTCTTTGCGCATTTTTTTTTTTTCAATAAGTTTTTTGTATATGTTATGCTTAAGTCAGAATCTATGTGACCTGACGCGAGATATTGAAAGAACATAAGGTAGAATAACCCTCTCTATTCAAAAGGATTTTATTTGGCTACTCTGGAACCAATGAAAATAAGTAAACATGAAAATAAGTGGCGTTGAAAAGCCAAAGAAAAAGTTCAAAATACAAAGTTTTTGGATTTTTGGCTTTTTTTTGGACACTTTTTGTTCAGTCGATTGCAATCAAACTGGAGAGGTGCACAACTAGATTTTACAATAGTCCTAAATTCAAAATTTTGTACATTCTACGGTTAATTGTTTTATGATTTATGCGAGATACGTACAGACGTCACACCGAAACTAATTAAAATGGATTCAAGGAAGTTCAAACCGGATATTTCTGTTAAAATCTGACAACCGAAATTTTTCACGATCACAATACTTCTTTTACTTCTAAGGTTTACTTCAATACTTCTTTTACTAACTTCTTTTACTTCAATACTTATTTTACTTATAAGGAAGTAAAATTTTACGATTAACTTAATGAATAATAACACCTTCTTATTTTGAAAAGTGATTACAACTATTAAAAATTGGAAAATAAATATACAAGCATAGATATATAGTTTTAGATTAGTAAATTTATTTATTTTCGTGAACATATATTTTTTTAGTAATTATTCATAACAAAATTTTGGTGCGATGTAACCGTGAGCTCTAATAGCTGGAAAGGGTTAAGTGAACGTAATGGCTTGTTAAAAGCTTTGCTCCCTGTACACCCGTATCCTAATTTGTATGTGTATGTATTTATTCGTTGGCATAAATTCATTAATGAAGTTACATACCTGGCACTGTTAATTAATTAAATAATCATTATATTTTGAATTTCTTCCACCCTCCCATCATGTGAGAATCTTTCTTTATTTTTGTTTAGCCTCCAGAATTACCGTAAGGTATTACTTCAGAGAATGATATGTATGAATGTAAATAAGTAGTCTTGTACAGTCTCAGGTCGGCCGTTCCTGAGATGTATCGTTAATTGAAACCCGTCAAAGAACATCGGTATACACGATCTAGTATTTAAATTAGTAACGTATCTTGTGAGAATTTGTCAGATTATATAAGACCCTCCTACTGTTAGTATGTAATATTTATTTCAAGAATGAAATTAAAAAGTAAACTGTAAAGAAAATTTGAACTTTTCTGTTTGTTTCCAGTCGTTTACTGGAATCGGTTAATTTATAAAAGTGTTCAGTAAAACAAAAAAATCTTTTTACTATTTTTGTAGGTAAATAATACAGTAAGATTTCATTGCATTTTAATATTGATAGTTTTTATTTCATTAAAACGAAGAATCCTTAAATATGACAGATATTTTTTTTTTTATAAGATTGAGATAACAACATATTACGTGTACACTTTTCGGGTAGAAATTAAATACTTGTTCAATTTTTTTATTGGTAAAACTGGAAACGAAGGAAACAATTTTTAAACAAATTTCTAGTTATGTTATTTTAATTTCCCTTTTACAAAGAAAAAAGTAACCATTTCTATGAAATTGTTTAAAAGTCAATTTATTTGGAATTTTGCCTAGTAAAATTGGATATCTACAAATCTTAAAAAAGAATGTTTTAAAAACTTTGCACACAAAAATCACAGTTTTATGAAACTCCTCCAATTCATTATTAGTAAAATAAATGAACAGCTTCTCTTTAAAAATATATTATTGTAATTGAAAATTATTTTTTTTCTTGATTAATTGCATTTTCACCTGTACCAATTAAATGGTTCCTTTTCTATACAAATGATTATAGAATCAACTAGAGAAAAATAAATACAGAAATTTTATAAGTTAGCGTTACTTGTTAAGATAAAATATATTGGAAGAAGATTTTTCCAGTTAAGAGAGAAATATAGCTCTCTATTCATCGACTCTCTCTTAAGTTACTCGCTTCAGGCGTTCATTACTTAACAAATCTCTATCCTACTTGTATATTTTACCTTTTATTTTATCAGGTATCTTTATTTTTTTAAATTTCCTGCCGATGTATTATACATCTAGTATTACGAACATTTTAATAAATCTCTTTTTAGTTTAATTACATTACTTGTAGATTTTTTTTTTTTTTTTTTTTTAATATAATAATGAGAATGAATGCCTTTATGGTATTTGTGTTTGTTTTTATGTATCAATACTCGTTTAAAACTAAAATGCAGATGTGCCGATCTGAATAATAATTTTACTAATGTTTTTAAAGAAAGAATTTCTAGAATAATTTTAGATATAAATTTATCTTTATAATTTTATAATTGGACGAACAATAAAGTTAAACTTTTTTTATTTCTGTTTTTATTTATTTTTTCATCAGAGCATGGAGATTAATGATTGTGTAGCGTGTGTGAGAATGTTATGCCTCTCCGGGATTCAACCCAGGAACCTCCGAATAAAAGACCGAGACACTACCATTCGCGTCACAAAGGTCGGCAATAAAGTTAAACTTAAGAAAAATTAGACAAAATCTTTAGTTTGTCTTTTTCATCGTCATTTATCGTGTAATAATTTTTTAATTGCGGATTAATTTACCTTTTTGTAACAGATAACCATGCCGTTGTCGTAAAAAAAAAAAAAAATTTGCGAGTAGACAATTGTATTTTGATATTTCATTTATATAAATCAGGTTAACTCTTTAAAAAATAAAAAAAAGATTAATTTGATAGAAATACTACGATTCCACAGTTCTCATACGTGGAAACATAATGTTTTCAATGAACCTTTATGATTTCACCGTTCTGAAATATAGGTTAATGACGTAATTTTAAATTGCGAGCGATGTGTAAATATATATATTTGAGTCATATTTTGACACATTTTTTATAATTTTATAAAATAGGTGTCAAATAATTTTTAACCGAATTGTTCGAATGACATTAAATGGATAAATATAAGTGCTTGAAAAATATATATTGCTTGAATCATTAAGGTATGTATGAAAATTGCTTCATTGGTTTTTACTTTTGAATAAAACTGAAGCAAAACCATTATTTCAAATAATGCATTTATCTTATTAACTCGATTTGATCATTTTACTATACCGGGTTTCACATAAATTGATAAATCTGATTTAAAGAAAATTACAACAAAGTTGATTTGTAAAACAGTTGTTTTGCTAATCCGCCGGGTTGTTCTAGTAGTAAACACGTCATCGTAAATCAGGTGATTTCGAAATCGAAGTTCTCAGCTTTAAATCCTAATAAAGGTAGTTAAAAAAATGTGTTTATCATTTTATTAAAAGTAAATTAATTTAAACTTTTTAGTAAAAAATGTTACATCTTTGTGTGTGTGTGCGCGCGCGCGTGCGTATGTCTGAATAATTATTTTCAAGAACATTTATTGCATACATACCTTTATATATCTTTAACTTTTTCATTTTTTTTTTTTTGGTTGGAAACGATTTTTCAAGCACTTATATTTATCCATTTAATATCATTCGAGCAATTCGGTTAAAAATTATAAAAAATGTGTCAAAATATGACTCTAATTCAGGAGTCCGGTAAAGTTATAAAGTTACAGTATTGTTAAAACCTCTATTAAACACGGTTATTATTTTAAGCCACTGGTGCTGATATCAATAATGGTGTTTAAAGTATAAATGATTTTTCACTTTTTTTTTCAATGAACTTTTTTATTTAGTAAAATAATTCCCTACTCTTCCTAGCATGTAAATTTTTTCTTCATTATATATTCGGTTATTAATAAATTTGTTGAAATATTTCACTATGATTTCAGTTCATGTTTCATTCGAAAAATTTGAAAAAGTTTCATCCCAAGATGAATATATTTATCTTATCAAGATATATATATATATTTGCTAAAATATCCGTTCTTGGGAAACGGATATTTTAGCAAATACATAATTAAACTATTATTTATTAATTAAATATATTTTATTGTTATGTTTATAAAATGTATGATATTTTGAATATAAATCAATAAATAAACAAGATGCTACGATATTTATAGAGAATGAGATAAATGAAAGGAAAAGAGAAAAAAAAAGGATAAAAGAACGGGGAATTTTTTATTAAACTAGAGGAGTTCATTTTATCTCGCCGTGGCGCTTTGATAAAAACGACTCGTTTCTTCTTGTAACGATGGCTAACATAACATTATATTCAAGATGGAAAAAATATTTTATTTTTATACTCTAAGGGAGAGATTCCTTTGAGTGTATACAACACACACACACGCGCGCGCGCGCACATATATATGTATATATAATTTATTTTTATAGCTACAACCAACACAATTGAAATGCCCATCACAGAAAGTATTATTACTCTTGAGTGAAAATTTTATAATAAAAAATAGCTTTAATCATTGAAAAAATCATTAGCAAGAAATAATAAAAATAAATGTTAATAAAGTATTTTATTTCTTCCAGTAATAATAATAATAATAATAATAAAATCGATTTAATAAAAACACAAAGGAAAATTCTGAAGAAAAAATTATGCGAGCTTATATGTAAACAGTTTATTATTTTGACATAGCAATTTATTATTTTATTTTTTGACATCTTAGCACTATTTTAAATGGGATAAGATAACCAAGATGACTTGTTTACATGAATCTAGAAGATAATGTGCATTTTAATATTTATATAGACATTAACATCCTTTACGAAGGAATAAGTAAAAGTTTATATAAATTCCTTAAATATATATATATATATATATATATATATATGTAATGTATAGAGAAAAAAAAAATTGATCTGACTCGTGCAGGTAAAGTTTTAAACCGTATGTAGGTTATAATGTTTCCTTTCGTCCTTTCGACTGCTTATAGCAAGATTAAACCAGGTAATTCCAAACGGACTTCACAACTTTAAAGCATATAAAAGTTTATTTTGATAACTTACACATTTGGTTGAGGTCTCATTTCATAGGAAAACACATCAATTTTGTCACCCAACATTCAGTTTTGTTCGATACGACTTCCACTTGTATTGCGACATACATTTCACCTGAAGTCGATTTCATTTCAGACTGTGGCCAGCAAGTCGGGTACCTCTGCAGCTGCGGCGTTAATTCAATGATTAGCTCAACAAGATCGGTAGGCAAAGGTAGTTCATAAACCCGAGCTTTAATGAGACCTCCTAATAAAAACCTAGGGTAGTCAAATCCGAGGAGCCAGGTGGCCATGCGATTGATCCTTCACGACCGATCCAACGACCTCGGAACCGAGAACCAAGAAAATCTCGGACTTCTAGGCGGTAGGGAGATGGTGCCCTATCTTTCGGACGATGGCTTCTCTAATGACATCCATCATGGTCATCGTCGTCTAACTGAGGTATTAGAAAATTATGAAGAATGTCTAGATAAACAAAACCATATACTACTGTCTCCTGGAAGAAGGACGGGCCTACAGTTTTTGTTTGCTTTGGGCATAAAACCATTGACCTTAGCGTTACTATGAATGTGCTGCCAAGTTTCATGAGGGATTTCGCTACCCCGCCGCATTCAGAAGTTATGAATGTTCGCCTTGCCGCTGATGTGAAACGTTGACTCATCACAAACAATTTACATCGTCTAAAAATGTATCGTTGTCTGCAATTCTATCCATCATTTCTACACAGAACTGCAGCGGAACAATTTTGTCGTCATTTGTAACGTGTTGAACCACTATTAGTTTGTATGACTTCAAATTCAATCTTCACGTAATATGCCCTGAACAGTCGTTTGTGGAATGCCGATCTCACGTAACGCACGTTTAATTGATTTCTTCGGACTACGTGTAAAGGGTTTTTTGAGTTTAGAAGAACAATTTTTCTCAACGAAGGATTCGTGCAAAAAGTAAATTGTATGTCTACTAGGAGGCTCCCTACCCGTATTCTCTACGAAAATTACGTTGAACTACAGTTGCTGACTGCAATTCGTGAAACTTTTTTTTTTTTTTTAACCTCCGGAACCACCGTTTAAAGTATATCTTCAGAGGATGACATGAATGAATTGTGGCATGTGTGAAAAATGCCATGCCTGACCAGGATTCGAACCCGGGACCTCCGGATGAAAGGCCGAGACGCTACAACTCGCGTCACGGAGGCCGGCGCAATTTGTGAAACTAAAACACACAGCGAACACTTTCCATACCAATAAATGTATCTATTTTTACCAACATCAGTGATAGCGTTGGTGGTCGAATTTTTTTGTTTAACCTCCGGAACCACCGTTAAGTTATATCTTCAGAGGATGAGATGAATGAATTGTAGCGTGTGTGA